>PITA01020721.1:0-18455 GCA_004023965.1 Spilogale gracilis | reverse complement strand
CTAGGATTACTTTTATTATGTCTACTAACATTTTAATTGTAAATATAATATATGTTTGCTTTGGAAAATACAGAAAAATAAGAAAAAAATAAAAATCACTTTAATTCTAAAATATTGACATTTTGATATATTTTTCAGTCCTTTTTTTCTGTGAGAAGTTGCCCAGGTTCTTGGTTGCAGATCACACCAAGTAACACTCATTACATTGAAAAGAAAAGAAGCTTACTGACAAGATATTAGAGAGCTCAAAGAAAATATGGGAAACTTGGAGAACCTTATTTAGACTGTGGTACGAAATTGAGCCACCAGAACTTCCTTCAAGGACTCTCCAGTGGAACAGTTTGATTTGGGCCCTTCCCTTTTTTTTTTTTTTTTAAGATTTTATTTATTTGAGAGAGAGAGAGAGAGAGAGAGAGAGCGAGAGTGAGCATGATCCGGGGAAGGGCAGAGGCAGAGGGATAAGTAGACTCCTCGCTGAGCAGGGAGCTCAATGTGAGGCTCAATCTCAAGATCGTGACCTGAGCTTCACTGTCTGAGCCACTGAGGCGGCCCTGATTTTGGCCCTTCTGTTGCCCCTGCTGGACATAAATGCTGTGAGTAATCCTGCTGCCCTGGACACTGGGTGCCTTCTCAGCATGCTTCTGGCTGACCTTGCTTCTTTGAGTCACTAAGTTAAGATTCGAAGACCTATATGGGAGTGTTGATTGGCCAAACTTAGACAGCATGTCCTTAGCCCGGCAGCCAGGGCTCAGGGAAAGCCAGGATCTGGTCTTTTCTCTTTATTAGTAGGGAAGAGGAACTGCTTCCCACAAGATTCACACAATGGCAGATTCTCCAAATTTAGGGACAGCATTCAGATTCTGGGAAGCCCATCCTTAAAAAAAAAAAAAAAGACTGTAATTTATCCTTTGGCTATGCAATATTCATGTACACCTTTCTTTCCAGATTTTTATGTCACAGCAATGAAGGATATGTGTGACGTTTACTGTCCTTACCTATACTTCTGGCCACAAGTCAATATCTAGTATTTATAACTTCTGCCTTCTCATACATATTTCAGGTCTCCTTTGCCAGCAACCTGTATCTCAGATGCTCAGTGTTTTTCATTTAGTTGAGTTAGTCAAACCTTCATTCCTAAGGAAATGGAACCCTTGGTGATCTTGTGTGGATTTACTTGTCTTAACATGTCTTTAATTTTTATTACTGGACATGGAAATAATATGAGGCATCATGGGACTTCCTCATTTCGCTTGTACTTATTTATCCCTGTCTGCATTGAACAGTAGTAAGCCAGCTAACCCTTGATAGTAAGGGTTCAGTCAAGACAATAACCTTCCACCTCATTTTTTTTTTTTTTTTTTTTTTGCCCTTTGTTTTTTTTTTCCCTCAAGGGAAAGCAGAAGCTGACCTGGTTTGTTTTGTTAACTGTAATATCCCTAGCATCCACAAAATTACCTGGAACACTAGATACTCAATGCGTATTTGTTTAATAAATGAATAAATATCAGATACCAGGAACTGGGTTAACTTTCCCCAGTAAGAAGGCCACATCTGGAAAAACAGCTGCAATTGGAATCACTCCCTGGTGAAGCTTGTGTCAACCCACCACCATCCTCTAAGAAGCCCCCATCTTCTGCACTAGACAAACCAGAAAGTTAAGTGGGGATGTACTAGGAATCACCATACCTGCATTTCTTTTCTTTTCTTTTTTTTAAGATTATGTTTATTTATTTGACAGAGAGAAATACAGCTAGAGAGGGAACACAAATCAGGGGGAGTGAGAGGGAGCCCGATGTGGGGCTTGAACTCAGAACTCCGGGATCATGACCTGAGCCCAAGGCAGACACTTAACCAACTGAGCCACCCAGGTGCCACCACCATACCTGCATTTCTTGGGCATTTCACAGTCATGCTAATTGCTATAATTCCCTCAGATATGATATTGCTCTTTGTTTTTCATTTTAAGTGGATGGGGTAACCTGCGGGACTTCCATTAGGCTCATTTTACTTGTAGATCAGAGACAGTATGGGGATTTTACCAGCGATAGACAGATCCTTAGAAAACAGGTAAACCATCATGTCCACTTCAAAGCAGACTTTGACTTGGGCTCAAACTATTTATCACCTGAATCTTCTAAGCTTTCAATCTAATTAGTGAGTGGTAGTGGTGTTAACTCAGATCCAGTGTTTAGCAATCTGTGAAAAGGTATTTTCCCTTGTCCAATGCACAGGTTCTTTGGTAAATATTCACAGGTGCCTTTGGGAAAGGATAGAAGGAAGATTGCCAGTATATTTTTGTGAAGCAATTTTGAGACTCTTTTTTAAAGCCTCTCTGGCTTCCCTTCATTAAGGGGCTTCAGGGCCTGTGAACTCATACAGGCTCCTTCTGTAGGGCAACCCTAACAAGGACAGAGAATTACAGTCTTCAGATAAGACATGAATGGCCTCATCAGATGTGGGAGGAAGGGTGGCTTGAACTGAAGATGGAGTTTGGGATTTGGGTGTTTGAGTTCTTGAAATCTCCCACAACTGCAATTCTCAAGGCATACTCTTTCTTTATTGATGCCCTAAGTTTCATGTAAGGCATTTAATGAGCCTGGGTTTCAACTGACATTATGGATTAACTCTGTTAAAGTGGGGGTTTGATTTTAGGTAGTTTTATACTGCTGCTACAACAAATAAGACATTCTTTTTTAGCACAGACATAAAAAATCCTTTGTTGTACTTTCAGTCAAGAGTTAGGGACTTCAGTATGTCATTTTCTTTCTTTAACTTTTATAATATTAGCTGTGTCACTCTTCAGTCTTGATTTCTCATGGTGTTATATATGGCATTACCAATGTGGTTGCCTAACACTTTGAAGCAGATTCTGGAAAAGTTATAATTTGATTAGTTGCTCTTCCACTCTGGGCCACAGGTTTCCAGATTTCTATTCATAAAGGTTTACTGCTTTTATCCCAACTAGGTTATATAATCAAGTCTAGATTTGCCTCAATTCTAGATCTGCTGTCCAAAGTCCCCTCATTGTAAGAATTGCTGATCCAGTGTTTCATGACATAAAGTGATTTTATTTATCCTAGGTAGAAAGGGAATTGATTGGAAAGATATCAAATATTTCATGGAATTGATTGGAAAGCTATTGAACCAGACTTAGAAGATGGACCAGAACTAAGGAAACACAGGCAGGAGGAACCACAGAAAATGTTATAGGCCAGGCCCTTTGGATTCCACTACTGCTCTCACTGGTCATTGAATGCTACTGTGACTGATAATATTGGAAGGGATCCCTGACTTCCTTCTTGCCATTTTTTTTGGCTGAACATAGGTCATGTGCCATGTCCTTCCTAGTTGCCTGTGTCCAGGGAAAGCATGTCCTTGGCTTTTGGTGTCTATAGCGAGGAGGACCTATGTGTACACAGGGTTTGAACAATGACAGATTCCTCACATTTAGAATGTGAACATATAGAATGACAGTGGGGTCACACTGTAAGAATGCCTGTAAAAGTGACCTGAGAGTCCTGTTTCTTTGGAAACTGCGGTGATCAATAAACGTGAAATGTTGTGCTTGTTATGTTTGTTGTAAAGCCTTGATCTGCAGGACAGCTTCTTGACTCGGACTGCTGGGGGCTAGCATGCACATTTTGGGCTTATGTCACTAGAACCATATAAAAGATTGTTGGGAAGCTAAAGCTGTGGTTTCTCTGTGTCGAGGTGATTTTGGATATCGTTCTGTGGCAGCCTTGCATTTCTTGCATGGGTGTAGAGGAAAAAGAAGCTGTGTACTTGGGTAGCTGCTAAGCGTTGTTTTTGTTTCCTGTGGGTGCTATACCAAATTTCCACAAATGTAATGACTTGAAATAACATAAACTTATTACTTTATAGTTTCATAGGATAGAAGTCTGATATGGATCTTAATAAGCTAGATCAAGGTATCAGCAGGTCTGTGTTTCTTTCCAGAGGCTCTAGTGGAGCACCTGTTTCCTGGCCCTTTCTAGATTCTAGAGGCCGCCTGCATTCTTTGGCCTGGGGTCCTTCTTCCATCTTTAAAGTCAGCAATGGGGATAAAGTCCTTCTCATGTGGCATCAGTCTGGTCTCCTCTTCTGCTTCCCTCTTCCACTTTTAAGGACTTGTGTGACTGATTACCCACTTGGACAATCCAGAATAATCTTTCTCTTTTAAGGTCAGCTGATTATCACCTTTGATTTCACCTGCAGCTTCAAACCCCTTCCTCCATTTAATTTAACATATTCATAGGTTCTGGGGACTAGGATGCGGACATCTTTGGGGTCTATGATCCTGCTTACCACAGGCATCCTGATGAAGGCGCTGTTTCTTGTCCTCTATCCTTCTACAAAACTAAAGCCTGTTATGTGTCTTATTTATTTTTTAAGATTTTACTTATTTATTTGAGAGAGAGAGAATGAGAGAGAGAGCATGAGAGGGGAGAGATCAGAGGGAGAAGGAGATCCCCTGCCGAGCAGGGAGCCTGACGTGGGACTTGATCCCAGGACTCCAGGATCATGACTTGAGCTGAAGGCAGTTGCTTAACCAACTAAGCCACCCAGGCGCCCCCTATAATGTGTCTTAAATCTGATTGCCAGTCTGAATCTGCAACTACTGCTGTGTTGATCCCCTTTAGGACCCCAGTTTTGAGAGGGCAAACCTTTATTGAGAGCATTTTCACATGTTCAAGCACAATTTATTAAATCTCTATAGGAGTCTACTGTTATTATGAAAATGGACTAATTTCTTAATTGTGTAGCTCCCAGGACATCTTTCCTTTCCAAAACCTCTGAAAGTAATTCTCAGATAGGATTCTGGGTAATAGGTTTCTGGGACTCCACTAACTATTCAAATCTCCAAAGCTTTAGGACATTTTTTTTGCCAGCTGGAAGAATTGAAAGCTACTATTTTCTTTTATGGGAAAAGTGCTTTTAAAAAACCCGTCTGATATAAATTTTAAATGAAGCCAATATGTTAGGCTGGGCTGTTGTGAACTTCTTTTCATCATTGCATTTATTGTGTCAACCAGATCTTTGTCTCCAAATATGCTGTTCATGTAAATTTTTCATTTCAACTGTCAGGGTAATCAAAATGGTTTCAAAAGCTTTCCTTGAATATGGAATTGGAATAAAATAATAAAATACACTATCAAATGCCAGCTACCAGAGGAGGAAGATACCAGATATAGGCAGATTTTGCTTTTTTAAAAAGTTGATTTTATTAAGTTCTTTACTTTGATATAATTTTGAAGTAACTATTCCTGACATACTCAATTTCAGCATAATTCAAATGGCTTTTCAGTCCAAAATCAGATTTGGGACTGCATAACTAAACACACAAAATGCAGAATAACATTTCACTTATTTAAGTTATCTTTTGATGCCACAGTTTATGTTGTATAATGGTATTTTTATAATGTATAATGTATAATTTTGTATATGGTAATTTATAATGCATGGGCAGAGAAACACAATGATGGTTACAAGTTTTATGTTTTAAAATTTTGATACTACAGATCTGTATTTCTAAAAAACCACAAGCTACAGATGTCTGAAAGCTACATGATCTTATTATATTGCAGAATAAAAATGTTGTTGACATTGTGGATGACATAAATGTGGAAATGAGAAATAAATTTTGGAGAGAACTCACGGAATAGTCAAAAGGCTATGCAAAATATTATTTAAAAGAAGCTTCTGTTTCAAAACGTTACCTAGCTTAGTCACAGTTAAAAATCAAAATAACCCAGGAACATCAGGCCAGATCTTTCTGGAGGCATTCTAGGGATAAAAGTACCAGATTTGCTGTTGTGTGAGTCTGCTGCTACAGAGGAGCAGGGGTGGAATGTTTTTGTCCTCTGCACTCCTCTTCTTCAATGAAAGCCTCTTGACAACCTTCCCATCCGCCCCCAGGCTTTCACCTCTGACTGCTGCTGTATTTGCTCCTCAAAATTTCTTCCTGCTCTTGCTATTCATTTATTCATCCATCCTTCCATCCAAAAACTTTTTGTTGAATGCCACTTTATGGGAATTTCATTATAGAAGAATTGGTGAAGGTGAGAATGATCTTTTTTTTTTTTTGAAATTTAATTATTTATATAAAGTGGAAAATGAGAAATAGAGACTAACATAAA
This sequence comes from Spilogale gracilis, assembly GCA_004023965.1. NCBI lineage: Eukaryota > Metazoa > Chordata > Mammalia > Carnivora > Mephitidae > Spilogale > Spilogale gracilis. The sequence goes on along the minus strand of PITA01020721.1, from coordinate 12,318 downwards.
AAGACAAAGCAATAGTAATAATAATAGAAGTGGAAATAATTAATCTCCAAGTTTGCTGGTCTTTTCACTTTCTTAATGGTGCCCTTTTTTTTTTATTGTTACTAAAAATTTTTTTTTCCAGTGTTCTAAGATTCATTCCCCATTCCCCACACCCAGTGCTCCATGCTTTAGGTGTCCCCAGTACCCACCACCAGGCTCTCCCATCCCTCCACCCCCCTCCCTCCAAGTCCCTCAGTTTGTTTCTGTGTCCAAAGTCTCTGTTGTTTCGTTTCCCTCCCTGGATTACCCTAGTTCCCATTTGCTTTCCTTCTGCCACTGTCCTCCAGTTTACCCCTCATGCACCGCAAGTAAGTGAAACCATGCGATACTTGACTTTCTCTTCTTGGCTTATATCATGAAGGTGAGAATGATCTTGATCTGCATTACCTTATCACTCAGATATAGGGAAAACTTCAAGAAAAAGTGAACCAGTCAACTCACCAGTTTTGAGGGTCTGGATATTGTCATCCATTCCTGCTCACTACTTCTATGATTTGGTCGCTATATTATGCTATATCAAGATATTAAGATAAAGCAGACATCAATTAGAAAATTGCAAATGGGATCAATCAATTGGAGTAAAAATGGAGGGTGTGGAAAAGAAGAGGGTAGGTTAGGGAGAAAGGGGCTAGACAAAGTTGCAAGGTGATTAAAATTTTTCATCACCATTTCATATGTCTAATACCTGTTAGTAGCTGCCCCCTCAAATTTCCAGGACATTCTGTTGCTCTGTAACCAATGAAGGCCCACCCTCTCAACCCCACTCCCATTATTTATTGGGGGACCATGGCTGTCTCTTTCTCCAGTCCCTGGATTCAGCTTTCTTGATATGTCTTATCTGTATGTATCGTGTCCTAGTCTGTTATGGCAGAGTCCAGTTCTAAGGGCCAGTCTTTCCACTTGATTAACTAGCTAATGAAAATATATAAGGGGACATTCTCCTTGGAGGCAATGCAGCAATGCTAGTGGCTCTAATGGAACATAGCAGGTAGGCAGGGCTTTTACTACCAAATACACATACCATATAAGTGGTTAAACTATTAGTAGTCTTCACAGGAGCTTTGCCAAAATACCGCTCCCAGTTCAGGAACAGCAAGTGAATGGTTCTTGCCTAAGTTCCTCTCTAATAAATGGCAGGAGCGCATGAATTTTCAGTTATGAGTATCTTTTTCTGGGCTAGGAGGCAGTGAATTCATATATGTTAATAATAGAATACATTTCCAAAAAATGGCCTCAATTCCTATCAACTTCTCCCATCAACATATGGAGTCTATTTCTCTATCCTTGAAATTGAGGCTCACCTTAGGATTTGCTTTGACCCATGGACAGTGGTAGAAGTGACATCAGGTGAGTTCCAAACCTATGCATCAGGAGGCCTTGTGGCTTTTGCTTTTGTTTGGCTTGGGACCCCGTGACCTACTATATGAAGGAACCCTGGCAATCTTGCTGGATGATGAAAGACATGCGGCCCTGTTGTTCTAGCCTGCCACCTGCCAAACATATGAGTGAGACTACCTTAGATCATCAAGCCACCAGCTGTCTGCCAGCTGACCCCAGATGTATGCAGAAGTCCAGCAGGGATTGGCTGAACTAGTCCCAATCAGAACAACTAATCAGCTCCTCAGATTGTGAGCTAAATAAATGGCAGTTGTTTTAAAACCACTGGGTTCTGGGGTGGTTGGTTACACAGCAAAAGTTAACTATAAGAGTGGTCAATATGAAATGATTTTTAGTCAATAGTGAATATGAGATAAGCCAATAAAAATCAATATGAGGTGATTTTTATCCAATTTTATTTTATTTTTTAAAAGATTTACTTATTTGAGGGGCACCTGGGTGGCTCAGTCAGGTGGGTCTCTGCCTTTGGTTCGGGTCATGATTCCAGGGTCCTGTGATCGAGCCTCACTTCGGGCTCTCTGCTCAGCAGGTATTCTGCTTCTCCCTCTCCCTCTGCCTACCACTCTGCCTGCTTGTGCTCTGTGTGTGTGCGGGTGTGTGTGTGTGTGTGTCTCTCTCTCTCTCTCTCTGTCAAATAAATAAATAAAATTTGAGAGACAGAGTGGGGGGAGGGCAGCGCAATTAGCGGGGAGGGACAAAGGGAGAGGGAGGGAGAGCATCTTAAGCAGATTCTGTGCTGAGTGTGGAGCCTGATGCGGAGCTCAATCCCACTGCCCTGAGATCATGACCTGAGCTGAGACTAAGAGTTGGACTGACTGAGCCACCCTGGTGCCCCATTTTTGTCCTATTTTAACTGGAGAAGATGGCATGGATTTATCAGTAGAGTGGATTAAGATCTATATTTAATAGATTGTGACCTGAAGAGAATGAAAGAAAAAAAGGAAATGAAGATATATGTACCTAAAACTACGAAGAAAGCACAAATCTCTTGTCAGCATTTGCTGGGAAAAATCCAGAGTATTTGAATGGGTCTAAGTATTTTAAACATACCCACTGATGTGAAAGAGGATAGCTCTGATTCTAGGTAGCACTCAGCATTTGTGGCATATGTCCCAGTTAAGATCAAACTAAGATTCAGAGGTTGGTGACATTACCTGGTATCTATTTATATGTGTGAAAATACCCGAAGGCCATTTTTCCCCCTGAAAAGTGAGGGAGTTCTGTATACTTTGTATTAACCTGCATACAATTGGGACTCCATATGGCTCAGTTCTCTTTTAAAAAGTGTTGCTTTTTAAAAAACAGCATTGTGGCAAAAAAGTATAACTGACAGTAATTTGTCTGTACCCAGTTTCTTAAAGGGACACCTGGGTGGCTCAGTCAGTTAAGTATCTGCCTTTAGCTCAGGTCATGATCCCAGGGTCCTGGGATTGAGTCCCACATCAGGCTTCTTGCACAGCAGGGTGCCTGCTTCTGCCTCTGACTGCTGTTCTCCCTGCTTGTGCTCGCTGTCTTGAGCTCTCTCTCTGTCTCTGACAAATAAGTAAATAAAATCTTAAAAGAAAGTGCCAACAGGAGAGTACCTTCTTAGTGCCAACAAAGCTTAAAAAGCATCTTCCTTAGACATCTTTATTGTTCTCAGTCTTCCTTGTATGCTCTGCCACAGCGTTCCTAAGAACTCTGTTTCTGGAAGTGGCTTATAAAAATATAAAATGTTCTCTTCCTATTTTCTCTTTAGTCTCTGAAAACTCTTCCCTGAAACCAAAATGCATGGCTCTTCTGTCTCTTGACTATGTGTCCTTGCTGAAGTATATAGCAAAAAAATCTCGGTTTTTCCTCTCATCTAATCTCTCCTCTCACCATTGTGATAGTCCCTCATTCAGTTCCTCTTTTCCATCCCCGTATTGTTCATGCACAGTGAGACCTTCCTCAAAGGCAGCAGTCCCTGCATCTGGCCCTCCATGCTACATTTGGGCCTCGGGTGGGTAATGTTTTTATTTCTCTGAGAATCATTTCATTATCCACATTCCACACACCAGAGGAAAGATTTGGCACTTAACTCTCAAGTTAAGATTTCTTCTCCTTTGGGAATGGGGTGGGAGTGGGGGATGGTGGAGTTGGGAAGAGCGGAAATACCCATATATTAACATAGCCTTATGTGAATTTGGATTATATAAATATGAAATAACATGATACAAATATGCTTACAAAGTCTCATTTCTGGAACGAAAGTTGAAATACTGTGACTCTTCTCCAAAAATCAATAATCACAATAATCACATATGTTTAAAGCTGTGGACTGAGTGAATTGGAAACTATTTATGCTATTCTTATGGTAGCTGATAAATAAAACTACACGATACTGTTGTCAGTCTTATGAAAAAGCTATTTTTTTGTTTTAAAGATTTTATTTATTTATTTGACAGAGAGAAACACAGCTAGAGAGGGAACACAAGCAGAGGGAGTGAGAGAGGCAGAAGCTGGCTTCCCACTGAGTGGGGAGCTCGATGTGGGGCTCGAATCCAGGACTCGGGGATCATGACCTGAGCTGAAGGCAGACGCTTAATGACTGAGCCACCCAGGTGCTCCTGAAAAATTATTTTGGGGAGTGCCTGGGTGGCTTAGTGGGTTAAAGCCTCTTCCTTCAGCTCAGGTCATGATCTCAGGGTCCTGGGATCGAGCCCCATATCGGGCTCTCTGCTCAGTGGGGAGCCTGCTTCCGCTTCTCTCTCTGCCTTCCTCTCTGCCTATTTGTGATCTATCTCTCTGTCAAATAAATAAATAAAAATTAAAAAAAAAAGTTATTCTTGAATTGTAGGAGTCTGGATTATGAAAGGTGTTCTGCAAAACAGCCTAGCATAAATCGACTTTGATAGTATGCCCTGTTACTTGCTTTTGTGTCTGAGGCAAAGGGATTGGCACTGGGAAAAACTAGGAAAGGAAGGCCAAATTTTGAACTCTCATTAGGAAGGGGGAAAAGCAGACCCTGGATTAGCTGTTTTAGGATCCAGGTGACAATGGGCATCGCTGTGGAAGGTTGAGAGCCACAGTTGCTGCTTCTCCATGGCGCCCAGGGCTGCTCTGGCATTTTCAAAATTTGCTCTTCTGGGACCACAGGGACATGTGATCAAGGATGTTCCAAGAGCTGTTCAATCAGTTCCATCAGCTGTGTGAGTATTGAGGCTTCCCCTGGTGGCTGCATTAGCAAGAACGTTGATGAGTCTGAACTGGAAGAGAGAGAAAGGGCCATGATGATGCCAGGTACTGACTGTGGCTGACAAGTTGGTCCATGGATGGGCACAAGAGAGGCATCTTTTAAGACTTTCAGGAATATTTTGGGGTGGGAGGATTTTTTGGAGGGTTTGTGTGTATAGAAAGAGTTAAATGGAAGAACTTAGAGATGCTGATGATGGTCAACCTGAATTTACGCACAGGCAGCTTGGACCTTGGGATTCTTATTTTAGCTACACATACCACTATGGTGGCTTCACTAATCTCTTTATGGGCTTAAGCTATTTACTTAATTCCCTAAACCTCTCGTTCCTCCTTTGTAGAATGGAAGCAGTAATGGCACTTAACTGTGCGAGATTTTTGTGAGGATTCAATGAGGTGATGCAAGGAAGGAACTTACAGCATTGTAAATGCTCAGTAAATGTGAGCTATCATTGTGTTAACACATTCACTGTCTTTGAAGGTACATTCTCAGTTTCATAGAACCCTTGGAATTGCTAACATGGTTTGCTGACCACGCTACTTCGATATCATCAGGAACTTCTGGGTTTTAGATCCCTCCTGATCTTTAATGACTGATGTGGCAGGAGGACCCAGGTATGATTGCTTCTTAGTCTCAGGCGCTCTCTGTAAAGTGAGTTCTCTTTGCAGATGGCATTTTCGAATTTTCTGCCACATCTTCTGGGAAAACAGTAACTTCTTACTCAGGAGAGATGGTATTTTATCATCAAGATCAAATCATTCTGAGAGAGGGGAAATTACCCATGTGTTCTCATTCACTGACATTTTGGGAAAATTACTACAGTTTGCTTTCTTCTTTATTAAATGGCATAAAAAGTCTATAAAAGCAATTAATGGAAGTATTTAATTCTAACTATATTAAAGCCAACTTTTCTGTCTCTGTTGCACTCAAATGGCAGGTCAAATGAATTCTTGAAAGTATGACTAGGGGTTTCTATGGCAACCAGATGGGAATAAGGGAGATCAAGTTCTAGGCCATAGGTACTTTTCTCTCACTCACTGGGGACCCTAGCAAATCCGTTTGTGAATGGAACCTTGCCATGGCTCTCAGTGCACCCAAGTCTAGAATTCTAAATGCCCCTTTGTACCCCAAGGGGGGCCAGTAGAGGTTGGAGTAACTGCTCATAGTAAAAGGACCCCTGGTGAGTAGTAATAATAATACCATAGATTGGATTATAATTTTCATTCCATAAACTTTTTAAATTTACATTATTTCATTGAATCATGTTATCACTCTAAGGTAAGTTATCACCATTCTAAAGGTGAAGAAACAGATTAAGAAAGGTGAAATGGGGGGTGCCTGGGTGGCTCAGTCGTTAAAGCGTCTGCCTTTGGCTCAGGTCATGATCCCGGAGTCCCAGGATCGAGCCCCACATCGGGCTCCCTGCTGGGCGGGAAGCCTGCTTCTCCCTCTCTCACTCCTCTTGCTTGTGTTCCCTCTCTGGCTGTGTTTCTCTCTGTCAAAGAAATCAATAAAATCTTTAAAAAAGAAAGAAAGAAAGGTGAAATGGTGCTAGAGTAAAGTGGCAGAGTCAGGATCTGAATCATCCAACTTAAAGACCAGTGTCCATTCCTTTGGGCCATGGTTTGGGTTAGAACCTTCTTTGAATGGGTGCCTGGGTGGCTCAATGGGTTAAAGCCTCTGCCTTTGGCTCAGGTCATGATCTCAGGTTCCTGGGATCAAGGCCTGCATCAGGCTCTCTGCTCAGCGGGGAGCCTGCTTCCTCCTCTCTCTTCCTGCCTCTCTGCCTACTTGTGATTTCTCTCTGTCAAATAAATAAATAAAATCTTAAAAAAAAAAAAAAGAACCTTCTTTGCAGGGTCTTTCTCATTTACTATGGCAGGGTGGGTAGTTGGAGAGAGAGAGTCTCTCTGTCAAATAAGTAAATAAAATCTTAAAAAAAAAAAAAAGAACCTTCTTTGCAGGGTCTTTCTCGTTCACTATGGCAGGGTGGGTAGTTGGAGAGAGAGAGGCTTTACCTGTGTCCTCACTAGGTGCTGTGATGGAGAATAAGACACAGCTTTATGTATTTCCACAAATGGCTCAGTTGCCAGGATGGGAGATTAATACTTTGTGAAAAAAATATACACATTGCATTTCTTCCATAGTTCCTGATTCTTTGCCTACTGAAGTGTGGAGCCCCTCATCAATTGCAGTAATGAAAGACATTGTCTTACTGCATCTGTTAACATATCCTTCCTTGGTTTTCTTCAATTACACTGATTATTTCCCATTTTGAGCTTATTCTTTTCCAAGCTTTTTCTTCAAGAAGTTTCTGTAATTTCATTCCCAATTATTCTATTATTGTAAGAAGTGGCTCTCCAGTGGTACAGTGGGTCATTTCAACCTCTCCCATAAAGCAACTTCTAATTTTTGTCTGGAATTGGAGTTGATTGGACTGTATGAGTATCCTTGAGCTTTTTTTTTTTTTTTTGACTATTACAAAAGCTTGTTTAACAAAGAAAGTTTAATATGAAAATGTACACAATCCAATTTTTACATTTTGTAAAATAGGTGCTATGGAGAAGGGCACGTTGATGCAGTTGATTTCTCTGGTGAACACAGAAATTGTTTATACTCCTGCCAAGGCTTGTAAAATGATGATACTATTTCCTCATGATACCACCATTCCAGTATTGTTCTGTTGTCCACTAGTTGCCATCTCCACACATTTATCTCTCAGGAGATTCATAAAAGGATCATATCCTTGCAGTATTCCTTAGACATGGCTGCAACCATCTAATTTCAGTGATAACTTCTTGTCCATAAATTTTTTGAGGGGGGTGTGAACTTTGCTCACAGTGTCTACTTAGAGAGCTCAAAGATGCCTTTAAACAGAATTCATGGCCTCCCTCATGCTCCCACAAGTAAGCCTGGCATTTTCCCTAGATCTTTATTTATGATGAAATAACATTGTAATTATTTTCCAACTTTAGAATTATATCCCTTTTTTACTTTCTACTTCAAGCCTGCCACTACACATTTTTTCCTCTGGAAACTTTCCTGACTCTTCTGCTTCCTTTTCACTCCCACCATAATCCCATAATAATCAGTGACCATCTTAGATCCGCGGTGTTATCATCTGCCTCCTTTCTGGCTTCTTAGTTTCTTGTCTTTATTCTAATACATCCTACACATAGCAGCATAAATACTTTCTTTAGCTTTTATTTAGTGTAGGTCACTCCCATTCTAAGAAGAATAACTTTAAATTACCTCTTGAATAAAATTAAATGTCCTAATTATATACTCTAAAGTCCTCAAGTCTGTAAGCACCTCCACTTAATGGCCCCTTGCCTGGCCCACTCCACCTGAACATCCTACTTCTGGTACACAAGCCCATTTCCACCTCCCACTTGGAGTGCCCATTTATACCCTCTTATTAACCCTTGAGTCTTTGAATATCCCACCTCTCCTGTTCAGAATGCCTCCCCTCATCATTTTACTAGGAAAATAATTGGATTAACTTTGTTTAACTCAGTGTTTCTCAAATTTATTTCACCATAGAATACTTTGGTTCACAACATAGCTAATTAAAACTGTGCTGGATGGGAATGCCTGGGTGGCTCAGTCGTTAAGCATCTGCCTTTGGCTCAGGTCATCATCCAAGGGTTCTGGGGTCAAGCCCCACATCAGGCTCCCTGCTCAGTGGGAAGCCTGCTTTCCCTTCTCCCACTCCCCGTGCTTGTGTTCCCTCTCTCATTGTCTGTCAATTAAATAAATAAATAAAATCTTAAAAACAAAAACAAACAAAAAATTGTGCTGGATAGCTTCTTTTTACTCTTTGCTTCTCCACGTCCATCTTCCCTGAACATTTCTCTATTCTGCTGTGTGTTCATGAGTGAGGCCAGCCCCTATAAACTATATAAACAGGTCCTTCTGGACCTCTGTCATGGTTAGTTTTATGCATCAACTGTGGCTGGGCTTTATTTCCCACTTACTTAATTAAACTCAAATCTAGGTGTTGCTGTGAAGGTATTTTGTAGTGGTGACTAACATCTATAATCAGTATACTTTAAGTAAAGCAGATTACTCCCTTTAATGATTCGCCTCATCCAATCAGTTAAAGGCCTTAAGGGCAAAACCCGAGGTTTCCCAAAGAAGTTCTAGCTCAAGGTTGCAATATTTAACCATTTCAATTGCATGGGCCCGTTTCTTAAAATTAATTTATCTTCCCTCACCCATTATAGGTTCTGTTTTTCTGTAAAACCCTGAGTAATACACCCTTTAACTTCTGAGCTGGTTTGGCCCTAGAGGCTTATTCATGGGTGAAAAGAGTAAGGAAGGAGACTGGAGTAGGGTATTCATTCCCTGGGTCACACTCTGCTGGATCACTTATAGTTTGCTGTGTCTATGGACAGAAATCCCAGCTCTGGATCCTTCTCTATGTGATTCTTTTCTTCTTGATTCTGGGCTCAGTAAACCATCCTCTATCTTCTTTCCCCTTGGAGCCTAGGGATGGTTTCAGCTCCTTGCTATTACTGGATGTGTGGACCTGCATTATCTTCTGTGGCTTCCCTGTACTCTGTCCTCATGTTTGCAAATAGCCCATTGTTAAAAGGTCCTCAAATTGTCCAACTTGAATATAGCATTTGTTTCCTGACGTGATCTTGATTGATATACTGTCTCATGGAACTGGTATCCCAAGAAACATATTTTGGGAGACTATGCTTCAACTTCAACCTTTCTGTTAATTAGGGTGGCAAAGTTGTAGGGTTCACTATTTTCCAAAACAGTTTGAGAGAAGTCAGGACATACTTGCTAGAAAAAGAGATTTATGGGTTAAGAGTTGAGTTACAGATAAGTTTAATTCAGCTGCAGAGAAGGTGGGCATGGCAACAAAGAGTGAAAACTTAAATCTGTGGACTTGACAATTATAAAATGCTTCTACATATTTTATTTAATTTGATCCTCTCAACAATCCTGTGAGGGAGGCAATTATTCTGTGTCACAGATAATCAAGGAGATGAGCAAATGAGCAGTGTGCGCTCGGGGATACAGGAGAAATTTGTTTAATTGAAGTGGAGAGATCTTGATGAAAAGTAGGGAAGAATAACGTTTCCACATGTCAGGCAGGCCCAAATTATGTGTGATCCTGAAGGTGGAGGTGAGGAGTTTGTTTTGATGCAAGAAGCTGCAGAGAGCTTTTGAAGGATTATTTAAAATGTTTTAGTTTACTATACAAATAATACATATTCACAGTAGAATATTTAGTGATATGAAGCAAAAAGAAGAAAATAAACCTAACCCAAAATTTTAGCATCAAGTGATAGCCTCGTTTTTGCTCTTAAAACTTGAGATCAGTGTTCAAAGTGTTGTGTCATGTTTTATTTATCTGACTCAGTTTCTCAACTGTAGCACACTGACATTGGGCAGGATAATTGTTTGTTGTGGGAGAGTGTTGCCTGTCTATTATAGGATGTGTAACATCCCTGGCCTCTACCCTCTAGATGCCGGTACCACCTCCTCCTGCAAGCTGTGACAACCAAAAATCTCTTTCCAGACTTTGATGAATGTCTGTTGGTAGGCAGAATAATCCCCAGTTGAGAATCTGTGATCTAACTTTATATTGTGAACATTTTCTCCCATACCATTGACAATCATTGAAAAATCCATGTGACAGATATACCATACTTTATTTACTGATGGCTTTTCTGTTGGATGTTTAGTCTGTTATATATACATTACCATCATGAATAACAAACAGTGATGAGTTTCTTTTCACATAAATCTTTAGTTGAATCTCTGATTATCTCTTGAGGACTAATTCCTAGAAGTGTATTTCTGAGTAAAGGAGAATGAACACTTCAGGGATCCTGGTATATTTTTCTGAAAAAGTGCGTTCCAGAATGATTGTACAGATATACACATCCACTAGCCAGTGATGCATGAGTGTTCCCATTTTACCAACTCTCATAAGCACTGAGGATTACTCTTACAAACACTCTTAGTGTGTTTACAAGTTTAAAAAATGTTATCCTGGTTAATTTGTACTTTTTGGTCTTAGTAAAGTTTTCTCGTGTGTTGCTTAGAAATCTGTTTACTTCCTCTTACCTAACTTGTAAATTGTTGAGAGTTTAATCATTATGAGGGCAGAGTTCAGAAAAATATCTGCTGGTATGTGTTTAGAGGGGACTGTACTGATTTAGCTTCTTTTCCTCAGGTATCTTGTTTTTCTAATTTTCATCTCAGATTCAGTGTCCTGACAGAAACTCATTTTCTTCTTTGTGAGGAAAATCTAAGTCCTTCCTTAAAAGAAGTGTGGAAAGAAAGAAAAGAAAAGAACTTGCAAATGGACATTGCAGTCTTCTTGTTCACAACCTCAGAGTCAGCCTTTATGTAGCTGAGACTGCCAATGTTTTCTCATTAGTATTATAAAATTGATTGTTATTCACTGTTGTGCCCTCCTGGAGATATAAAACTAGAGCTGGAATCTAGTCCAACTCTGCCTCCAGCTACTTCTTTAAGCTTGGGCAAATTGCTTCATCCTTCTTGACCTAACTTGCCCCATTTATAAAATAATGTGACCGAAGATAATCTCTCAGGGCCTATCTATCTATCTATCATCTATCTATCTATCTATCTATCTATCTATCTATCTATCTGTCATCTATTTATTTAGGTGATCGTTACACCCAATGTGGGGCTCAAACTCACGATCTTAAGATCAAGAATTGCATGCTTTTCTGACTGAGCCAGCCAGGTGCCTCATCAGGGCCTTTAGAATTCTATAAATTTATGTTCATCTGATGAAAAGACAAGAAATAACTCAACAGCAACCACTTGGGACTCTGGAGTCTTGTTCTGAGAGGGGAATGAGGAGGGAAGCAATTCTAAAGTAATATGTATTTTTTTAATGGCAAAATACAACTCTTGTGTTTTTTTTTTATTGTTACTTAAATTTTTTTTTCCAGTGTTCCAAGATTCATTCCCCATTCCCCACACCCAGTGCGCCACGCTTTAGGTGTCCCCAGTACCCACCACCAGGCTCTCCCATCCCTCCATCCCCCTCCGTCTAAGTCCCTCAGTTTGTTTCTGTGTCCAAAGTCTCTGTTGTTTCATTTCTTTCCCTGGATTACCCTAGTTCCCCTTTACTTTCCTTCTCCCACTGTCCTCCAGGTTACCCCTCATGCACCGCAAGTAAGTGAAACCATGCGATACTTGGCTTTCTCTTCTTGGCTTATTTCACTCAGCATAATCTCTTCCAGTACAATCCATGTTGCTACAAAAGTTGGATATTCATCCTTTCTGATGGAGGCATAGTATTCCATTGTATATATGTACCACATCTGCTTTATCCATTCATCTGTTGATGGGCACCTTGGCTCTTTCCACAGTTTGGCGATTGTGGCCATTGCTGCAATGAACATTGGGGTGCATATGGCCCTTCTTTTAACTACATCTGTATCTTTGGGGTAAATGCCCAGTAGTACAATTGCAGGGTCATAGGGTAGCTCTATTTTCAATTTTTTAAGGAATCTCCACACTGTTTTCCAAAGTGGCTGCACCAGTTTACATTCCCACCAACAGTGTAAGAGGGTTCCCCTTTCTCCGCAGCCTCTCCAACACTTGTTGTTTCCTGTCTTGTTAATTTTGGCCATTCTGACTGGTGTAAGGTGGTATCTCAGTGT
>PITA01020720.1:0-34299 GCA_004023965.1 Spilogale gracilis | reverse complement strand
AGCAAGTGTGACACATGTATTTATTATATGGACCTAATCGATAAATCCCAAATACTCTCCCACTGAAACTGGCAATGGCCAGTTTACCCAGAAATCGGTTTGCATATGAACTGATGGAGGCCCGAGGTCTCCCTTCTCCTAGACGTCCATATGGTTGCCATACAGGGCTTGCCCAGCTTTGTGTCCCCAGAGTCCCTCCTGGGAGGTCAGTCAGTGCAGTAAATGGTGTTAGTGACCATTGTGGTTGGTCGTTGAATGGAGATGCATGGGGAATAGTATTCCAGGTGAAGGGACCAACAGGAGCCAAGTCCCAGGATGGACAGGGAGCTGAGTTCCTTGACAGCGATGCAGGGAGGTCTTATTTAACTTCGACCCTGCCCCATCCCTGAGCTCAGTGGCAGGCATGTAGCAAACATCAGTGCCCATTTGCTGCGGGACAGCTGGGTGCATTCTGGCCGGCTGCACAGGATCTTCTGGTCAGAGCTTCTGTGCGTCCCGGTGCCTTAGTCCCTGGATTCTCCTGAGTCCTCCTGTCTTTAAGCCTTCCATTTGGCAAAGTCCATTTGGATGTGTGTCCCAGAAAACCTCCTGCAAGCTGTAACGACTTCGCCTCATGAGAAGACCTGAAGGGGTGCTGGCTCCCGGCCTGGTAGGTGCCAACGCAGGTGTTGTCAGTTCGCTTTCTCTCCTTGGTCCAGGTCCTCAGGCCAGTGTCCTCAGAGTAGCCATGGATGCTGCTGCGGCAGGAAGGGCAGCAGGCCCCACCTTCAGCGCTGTCTTCCCAAGTTGGGTTAAAGGCTTTTTCTTCAGAGTGGGTCGCAGTTTCAGGTCACGGCCGATTTTGGACAACTGACTAGCAGTAGATGCCATTCAGCAGTTGATTTAGTCCAGTGTTTTTAGGCGTCCTTGGGCGCTCGAGTCAGCTGGGGAGCTTTACAGACTTCTGTGTTCTGTCCTTATGGCCAGAGATTTGGTTTAATTCGTTCTGCGTTCAAACCAGACATGTCCAGGTAGTTCTGGTCCGTGGGGAGGTTGAATCTGCTGGTTTTGTTAGGGAACACGTTCTGGAAGGAGTTGTTTCCTTTCTGGAGTCTCATGGTGATGTGTGGAAGGTGTATAGTCTTGTATAGTTGAGACTTTTCCTTTTGTCCTTTCGTATATACCCATGCCTCATTTATTTCTCCTTTCACAGGGCATCCTGTTCCCACACCAGAAGTGATCTGCCTTTTGGAGCATGGGCAGCAACTGTGGACAGTGAAGAGAGGCCTCTCCAAAAGCTCCTATCCAGGTAGGTGACTGAGAGTCTGGCCGGTGGGTGTCCTGGCAGGTGGGTTTCATGGCATCTGAGAGATTACCATGGGATCACTACGTCTGAAATGCCACAGGCAGCTTCTTTTTGTGGTCCTCGTAGAGTCTTGGTTGGGGATGTAGTAGTCTAGCTTTGTTAGTCCCGTTTTCCATCCCATCACTCTCTTCTTCTTTATTAGGGTTGGACGTGGTATACTGAGTAAGAGACCAGCTCCGAATTCTTGGCCACTCACCAGCCTCATGACTGTGGAAGTTGCATGATCTTGCTGTACCTTTGACATGCAAGTTACACTAAGTTAATTCTCTGCTGTAAAGGATGAACTCCAAATCTAGGCGGGTCCACTGATAAGGAATTTTTTTCCTCATTCGTGCTCTGGTTAATATGGTTCAGCAGGGGAACTCCGTACCACAGATTTAGCTAGGGATCCAGGTGCCTTCTGTTTTCATTATGTTGCTATACGGTCGCTCTTGCATCATGCACCTGCTCAAAAGGACTAGGAGAGAAGGGGAGTTCAGACGGCCCCCATTTAGAGTGGTTCAACTTTGGATTCTTCCACTTCAGAATGGTGTGAAAGCAGTATGCATTCAGCAGAAACTGGACTTTGAATTGTGAGTTTGTATTTTTTCCTGGGCTGGTGACACTGCAGTATGATGGTCTGTCTGATGGTTAGGGGGGAGAGGGGCAGCAGCGAGTCACAGCTCTCGGGCAGCCATGCGATCATGCAGGTGAATCACCGATACACTTACAACCATCCTGTTGTTCACTTTTAGTACAGTATTCAATAAACAACATGAGATATCCAATGCTTTATCATAAAATAGTATGTATTTGATGATTCTGCCCAACTGTAGGCTAATGTATGTGTACGTAGCACATTTAAGGCAGTCCAGGCTAAGTTATGTTTTGGGGCAGTTAGGTGTGTTAAATGCATTTGGTGGATTTATCTGGACGGAAGCACACCATAAGTCAAGAAAGATCTGTAGTCCTATCCACTTGTACATGTACGTCACTTACATTCATATTCTGTTGAGAAGAACCGGGCATTAACCTACATGTCGCATCAAACTGGGAAATGTGGTTTAGCTTTGTGCCCAAGGAGAAGAGGCCAGGGATATGATGAACATATCCTTGGTGTGTTAATGTAGCCTACATCAGAAAAAGATAGTAGTGATGGTTTCTACATCATTGAATTATATGGGAATGTAAGTAGGTGAGAAAAAACTGCTTATCACACACTGCCTGACCCAGAGTGAGTGACAATGTAACAAAAGTTAAAGGCAGTTGTAGTAGTCAGGCCTTATTAGTCATAATGAGTAATGATACCTCAAACTTCCTTCCAAATTCAGAAAAGACAGTCCTTTCTTTTTCTGCAGATTTCTACCTTTTCCACCTTCATCCAATCATTCATTCACCGACACATCCCTGCATGTATCTGTCATTCCATTTGTGAAGCAGATATTTAGAAGTAGTCCCTAGCCTTGTACACTTTTTGCCCTCCTGTCTTATAAAACCTCACTGAGATATTGCGTTTTTCAGCCTCAGAGCTGCTGGAGCCATCGAGGGGATGGAGAGGCATCCGTGCAGATTTGTGATCTCTCCCTCTCATGTTCCTTCTGGTTTCTTCTGGATCTAGAGGGTATTATGCTAAGCAAAATAAGCCAATCAGAGAAAGACAATTATATCTCTGATATGAGGAATTTGAGAGGCAGAGGGAGGGGTCATGGGGGAAGGGAGGGAAAAAAACGAAAAAAGATGGAAGGGGAGGGAGACAAACCATAAAAGATTCTTAATCTCAGGAAACAAACTGAGGGTTGCTGGACGGTGGAGGGGAAGCATAAGGTGACTGGGTGATGGATGTTGGGGAGGGTGTGTGCTATGGTGAGTCTGTGAATTGTGTAAGACTGATGATTCACAGACCTGTACCCCTGAAGCAAGTAACATTATATGTTAACTTAAAAAATTACCTCATTATACTCAAGTGTACACATGCTTTTTTATTTGAACTTTATAAAAATTATAGATTATATATTTTATATAATTTGTACTTTTTATTCAACAGTATATTACTAAGATTCATCATTCACTCATTTTTTTCTTGTCATCATTTTCTTTATTTTTTATTTTTTAAAAAGTTTTTTTTTATTTTATTTATTCATTCGACAGAGAGAGATCACAGGTAGGCAGAGAGGAGGCAGAGAGGGAGGGGAAGCAGGCTCCCTGCTGAGCAGAGAGCCCGATGTGGGGCTCGATCCCAGGACCCTGAGATCATGACCTGAGCCGAAGGCAGAGGCTTTAACCCACTGAGCCACCGAGGCGCCCCCTCTGTCATCATTTTCCTGAATATAACACAATGTATTTATTTTCATGGGCATTTTCATTTTTTTAGTTTTTTATCCCCACAGAGAATGCTGCTGTGAAAATTCACACACATATGTTCTCATGCATATGTGTAGGAATTTCTTCTGGGCTAGAATTTTTCGATTATGATAAGTTAGCAAAAGGAGACCATCACTAGATGCTGCTGTGTTGTTTTCTCAAATGGTATCTTACCTGTTTACACTTCACCTGTGTTACACTAACAATTCTGTGGATCTGTGTCCTTTCCAACACTTGGTACTGTTACCTTCTTAAGTTTTTTCAATCGGGTGAATATAATGTGGTATCTCATTGTGGTCTTCTGTCCTTCCCTCCTATCAAAAAAAGTTGAGCACCTCTTCGTGTGTTGATTGGCTGCTGTAGATCTTCTTTCTGTGCAATGTCAACTATTACAGATGTGCTTAATTTTCATTTGGGGTGTGGAGTGTTGAAGTTCCCAACTGTAATTGTGGTTTTGTCTATTTCTCCTTTGAGAATTGTTTTTGGTTTATTTTGAGGCTGTGATATTTGTTGCATACGGATTTAGGATTGTTATGTCTTCCTGGTGGCTTGATCTTTTTATCATTCTATAATGTACCACTTTTTCTAGTTTACTTTGTTCTTTAGTCTATGGCATCTGATACTAATGTAGATACCCTTGTTTGCCTTTTAAAAAATTTATTCAGTCATATTGACTAGTCTTTTCATTTACAGTTAATGCTTTTCTATTTTGTTTTGAAATATTTCACTATCCCAATATCTAAAAGATAATCATTTTTACTCTTTACTAAATGTTGTTAATGTTGCGCTTCTGACAGGTCTTAATCAGTCTGGCATGAGGGTAGCAATGCAGTTTCATTTTCCCCCATATGGGAAATGATTTCTCTAGGTCCATTTATTGAATACTCCCTCCTTTTCCCACTGGGCCTCTCTGCTACTTCTGTCATATTTTACAGTTCACAAATAGGTTTCTGAGCTCCTAATTCTGTTTTTTTCCTTTGACAGTTCATCTTAAATCTATGCATACATCATACTGCCTTGATGTACATAATCATCATAATTTGAATTCCTTAACGGGCAAGACTCCCTTCTTTATTCTTCTGTGGCAATAAGCCTGGTCTGTTTGTTCTTTTGCATAAATTCCACTTTGTCAGTATCCTTAAAAAACTCTATTGGGATTTTATCTGAAGTTGTGTTGAGTTCATAGATGATTTTAAGGACAACTTTATATTCCTAATCTCCCTTTTCCTATAGATCTTCAATAATGTGGTACATTTATAATTCTCTTCACCTAGATGGTATCTCTTTGGTATCTAAAAAATACCTAGTTTTTACTCCAAGTAGACTCAGTATGCCCACCCAGCAGTTTCTCACCATTTCCCACTATCCCACAGCCCAGAATCCTGAGATTCTTTTTCTCCCTCCCCTGTCCCTGCCTGCCTCTCCATCCTCATCTCCACCATCCTCCCATCCACTTCACATTGCCTGGCATCCAGAATTCTCTCAAGGCACCACATGTTGTACTTCTGCCGTCTGCTGCAGTTTCTCTCCTAATTCCTCTATCAGGGAATTCCTGCCTTGTTGAGAAATAAGCTATCATAGCACCTTTTCCAGGTAGCCTCCACTGACCTCTTTCTGTCTCCCATGTGGGCCAGGTTAGGGGCTCCTTTTCTGTGCTGTCCTACCATGAGATGTTAGGACACAGTTATTACACGTAGTGTTGTCATCATTCTGCCCATCCTCCCTCATTCTGGAGAGTGAGTTGTCATCTCCACTCCAGATTCTCTATGCCCTGCCCCAGCTTTTCTTCCTGGGTTGCCTTGTAAAGATGTCAAGAGTCCAAGGATTAGTGAAGGAAGAGATTATAAACCTGGGCTTAGTAGATGTGTAAATACCACAGGCATTAGAGGAATTATTTTCATCTTCATTCTGCCACTCAAATGGTAATTTTATTTGTTCTCTGTTGACATGACTAATAGACCTGTTTCTGTATTGGATTCCCTTCAGGTGGAAAAGCAAAAACCGAGACCACAGAGCTTACTGCTTCTCAGCTCGCCTTCACTGAGGAAGCCCCTTTTGAGGAACAAGTGACTCAGGGAGTCTCAAGGGATTCCAGGTTGGGGCAAGCAAGGGATCAGGAAAAACTATCAGAAGTGCAGGAAGGGAACTTGAGGACAGGGGCAGACCCCCACAAGGAGACATGCCCTAGGAAGCTGACCCATAAACACGATGATTTGGAGACAGATGATCGTTTGTGTTTCACGGTTTTGCAGGAGCGAGTCACTACACAAGGTGAGGTACGTGAACATGAACAAGGACCAGGTAAAGACCCTGTGATAGATGCAAAGAATAACCTGTATAAATGCAAAGAATGTGGGAAAAGGTTTAGCAAGAATTGGGCCCTTGCTCGGCATCAGCAGATTCATGCTGGGGTGAAGCCCTATAAATGCAGTGAATGTGGGAAAGCCTGTCGTTATATGGCAGACTTCATTCGGCACATGAGGTTTCATACTGGGGAAAAACCATACAACTGCATTGAGTGTGGGAAGGCCTTCAAACGCCGGTCTCACCTAACAGAGCACCAGCG
This sequence comes from Spilogale gracilis, assembly GCA_004023965.1. NCBI lineage: Eukaryota > Metazoa > Chordata > Mammalia > Carnivora > Mephitidae > Spilogale > Spilogale gracilis. The sequence continues at coordinate 28,048 of PITA01020720.1, read as the reverse complement.
CATTCACACTGGAGATAAGCCCTATGAGTGCAAAGAATGTGGTAAAACTTTCACCCATCGCTCTTCTTTTAACCAACATAATATGACCCACACTAGGGAAAAGCCCTTTTTGTGCAAAGAATGTGGGAAAACTTTTTACTACAGCTCTTCCTTTGCTCAACACATGAGGATTCACACCGGAAAGAAACTCTACGAGTGCAGTGAATGTGGAAAGGCCTTCACTCACCGCTCTACCTTTATCCAGCATAATATGACCCACACAGGAGAAAAACCCTTTCTGTGCAAAGAATGTGGAAAAGCATTTTGCCTCAGCTCATCCTTCACTCAACACATGAGGATTCATACAGGAGAGAAACCCTACGAGTGCAACGACTGCGGAAGGGCCTTCACTCACCGCTCCACTTTTATCCGACACAAGAGGACTCATACTGGAGAGAAGCCCTTTGAATGCAAGGAATGTGGGAAAGCCTTTTGCGACAGCTCTTCCTTAATTCAACACATGAGGATTCACACTGGCGAGAGGCCCTATAAGTGCAGTGACTGTGGAAAAGCCTTTACACACCACTCTGTTTTTATCCGACATAATAGGACCCACAGTGGGGAAAAACCCTTGGAGTGTAAAGAATGCGCAAAAGCCTTTTACTACAGCTCTTCCTTTACTCGACACATGAGGATTCACACTGGTGAGAAGCCCTATGTATGCAGAGAATGTGGGAAGGCCTTTACCCAACCTGCAAATTTTGTTCGTCATAATAGGATCCACACTGGAGAAAAACCGTATGAATGCAAAGACTGTAAGAAGGCTTTCTGTGACAACTTTGCCTTAACTCAGCACATGAGAACTCACACTGGAGAGAAACCCTTTCAGTGTGGTGAATGTGGAAAAACCTTCAGCCACAGTTCATCCTTCACTCACCATCGAAAAATTCATACCAGAGTTTAAAGGCCTCTGCAAGTTGTTTCCATCAGTCAATGTTAGTTAACTCATACCAGTAAAATACCTTTTCTTTTGAATATTAACTATTCAGGAAAACCTTTTGGACAGGGAAATGTCTTGGTCATTATCTGATAATTCCTACTGACAAGAAACATGGTTGCCATGCGTGTGAAAGCTTTTAGTGGCAGGTCATATTAAAAACTGACCCAGCCTAGACCCTTATACTACCCCTGAGAATCACCCACAAGGGATACCCAGTGGTTATGCATTTAGAAAATATGTCAGCAAGAATTCTTCCTACATTTAAACTATAAAACCATCTCAAGAGTATTTTAAAAATACAGTGAGAAGTGGAGGAGGAGATGTAGAAGAGAAAGGAAAAAGAAATGAGTGTATGGCTTTTTTCCAATTTCTCTACCAAGCTTATGATCATTTGTCATTGGGGTTGGGGTGGAGGATGGTGGGGGTATGAGAGATAAAAAGATCTCATTCCCTTTATGTGTGTGTGTGTTTCTAAAAAAATATTTATTTATTTGAGAGAGAGAACATGAGTTGGGGAGAGAAAGAAGCAGGCTGCCTGCTGAGTAGGTGGGACTCAATCCCAGGACCCTGGGATCATGACCTGAGCTGAAGGCAGATGCTTAACTGACTGAGCCACCTGGGCATCTCTCTGTGTTTTTTATATATCTGTCATCTGGACAGTTGGAGCATTGAAGGCAGTTCTGCTGCCAACATTTCTTGAGTATTCCTTATTCTAAAACATTGTTATTTTTACCCCTGAGGAACATAAATGTAAGAGATTTACAGGTCCCAATCATGAAATACATAACATACATACACTCGTATATTTAGTCAATTCTTGTTATTCATTATAGTTGTATTCTATAAATTCATCACAAACACTAAATCAATACTAAACCATTGCTCCTAAGGGAAATGGAAACTTATGTTTATCTGAGCCTCTGTTCACATTTCCATCAACCAATCCATGCATTACCTATTATGGATTTTTTTTCTGTTTAAAGGCATCTGAATTGAATATATATTTCTCAGAAATAAAGTATTTGCAGTATTATAATAAAAATATTTCAATTACATCATTTTATATAGGTATTTCTATTGTAACTATACTACTTTAAGTCAGTCATACAATACACACAATTTAGTACTTGCACATAACACAGTAAACAGTACAGTGATGTGAACACCTGCACTATGCTATACTGTATAGTCATGGAAAGAAAGTACAGAAAAAGTTAAAGGTTAACGCTAGTTTTGATAGAACTAGCGTGGGATGTGTGGCGGGGCAATGGACTCTGGATAAACTTCTTGACCTTGGCTTACCCCAAGAAAACCAAAGGAGTAGTTGATGGTACTTATTTCAAGCCCTGAAGTGGCTTGAAAAATTGCGCAAGGCTGCATTTGATAATAGGGTCACATTCTTCCATGTCATTGAAAATTCTTCCAAGGCAGGATTTCATTCTGATATTATGGTTGCTGTGAGAGGGACCATTCACTCAGTGGTAATGGATTTTCATCACCATCCTCATCATCACTGACTTTATTCAGGGCTTTATTTTGCCATCTCTTCTGGGTCTCTGTGGGCTCTACTACCTTTTCCGCCAAAATTTCTTTCCCATCTTCCCTCACGTCCCTGAAGATTTTCCCACTTATTTGCCATGTGCTATGCATTATGTGTTTGACACTGGCCTTTATATTTTCTGTAACACTGTCAGAGCCTTTGAAAATTTTCAGGCAGTCTGGCCATTTTTCCAGATGTTACTGATAGTAGTCCGCCTGATCCTGTTCCAGGCTGTGCACCACAATCACCAATGGTGTATATAGTGACTAACTTCCAATAGTCCGTTATGGTGGTTTCCTGGCTGGTGGTGTACTGCTTTATCGTAAACTTCTCTCATGTTGTGCACCATGAAAGCTTTATTATGTCCTGATTGAGAGGTTAGGTGACAGGCCTAGTGTTTAGGGGCATGAAAAGAACATCTGGGTTGGGGTGGGCATTTGGAGTTCTTCATGGCAATGGACTGGGGCATTATTCAAAATCAATACAACCTCAGAGGGAGGGTTTTTGCGCTGGAGATAGCAGTCAACTTCGTGGATGAGCAGTTGTGGAAGCAATCCCAGAATGTTTCTGACATCTCATATGTCATTATGTCAAACTCCTGAACTGGAGTTTCCTTTTACCTTCTTTTGGACTTGGGGTTCTGTACACCATTAGGGGTTTTCACTTATTGCTGTCGGTATTGACACATAATTGCAAGATTGCATGATATTTGAATAATTTGAAGATGGGATCTGGAGGCCATTTGCATTATATAGGTTCATTTGCCAAGAGCCTCAGAAAATAAACCAGTCTCATTGGCATTGAAACCTGCTCTTCCACATAACACTTTCCCTGTATTAACATTTAGCAGGTATTTAAAAAATTATTCCACAGCCTCCTGATCTGCAGGACCTGCCCTTATTTGCATACCATTCATACCATTCATACTCTTGAAATGTGCAAGCCAGCCAACTAGCTGATCAGGGTTTCACATTGTTCCTATCTGGGTAACAGGACTCTAAATTTTGGCATTCAGCCCCAGAACTGTGCCTTCTTATACTTTTTTATTGGTCTTTATCTCACAAATCCACAACTTGAGCTGCTTTTTTTAAATCTTGTTCATAGCTTCACCACATACCATGAAAGATAATTTTAACACTTTCTTGAGTGACTTCATGTACAGATAAGTACACTTCTTCCTCCTACTTGAGAATGTGCCATATTGGTGACTCATTCACATTGAACTTTGAGCCAACAGCAACACAACTGACTGAAGGTAGTCCATCTAACACATGTGTGTTCTTTAAGGCCCATCACAGCCTTCTTGCTTTCACAAACACTGGAAAATCTGGATGCCTGGGTGGCATGGTGGGTCATGTGCCTGACTCAATTTTGGCTCAGGTCATGATCTCATGGTCATGTGATTGAGCCCTGTGTTGGGCTCTATGCTCAGTGGAGTCTGCTTGAGATTCTCTCCCTTTCCCCACCCCCTACACACACACACTCTCTCAAATAAGTAAATCTTAAAAAAAGAAATTAAATCCAAAGTAGGTAGAAATAAATGATAAAGCTAATAGCAGAAATAGAAAATATACAGAAAAATTAAACTAGAAATGGATTTTTCAAAGGCTAATGAAATTGACAAACTCCTAGAAAAACTGACGGGGAAGTAAAAAAAGAAAAATGAAATTTCCAATATCAGGAATGAAGGGAGGGCATCACTGCAGATTTGATAGATATTAAAGGGATAAAAAGTGGCTGTAAACACCATTCTGTGAGAAAACTGCACATGTATGTGGTTTTCCTGTAAATTGTATCACAAATATAAGGAAGATATTTTATTAAGGTTACACAAACTCTGAAAACGAAGTAACTCATCCTACAAAGAAACCAGCATTACCCTAATACAAAAACATAATAAAGAAACAAAGATTAATATGCCTCAGGAACATAGACATAAAAGTCTTTAATGACCATTTCAGGAAATCAATCCAATCAGATACAAGAGGATGATCTAACATGACCACCCCTCGGTTGGTGAGGGGATGGGGGTTGTCCTGGGAATCAAATGGTTTAACATTGGAAAAAAACAGTCAATGGAATTCGTATTTACAGAATAAAGGAGAGAAGTCATATTATCTCAAATCTGTATGTGAAGCAATTGACAAAATTCAACACTTCTCTCAAAGTAATCTCCAGCAAAATAGAAATTGGAGGGAATTTTCTTGATATGAAAAAAAACCTTCAGCTAACAGCATACTATTAAGATCTGGAACCTGGAACGCATGTTCATTATCTTCACTGATACTCAGTATTTTACAAATGTAAAGGTAAAAAGACATAGTAAAAGGCATACAGATTAAGAAAGATTATGTAAAACTCTATAGAAAACATGAATGTATATTTAAAAAATCATAAGAAATCTACAAAGAAATACCAGGAGCATGGAAATTTAGCACACTTCTGGCATACCTAGATCAATATATAAAAACCAATTGTATATTCTATGTGCTACCAGTAAATAACTGAAAACTAAAATTTAAAAGATACCATTTACAAGAGCATTTTTAAAATCTCACAGTTACTGAGGGTAAATTAGCAGACCTACACATCAAGAAAGTGCGCATTGGGGGTTGGCAAACTTTCACTAGAAAGCACCAGCTAGGAAATAGTTCTAGGCTTTGCCTGTATGTTCCCTATCACATGCGATAGTTTTGTTTTGATTTTATGACACTTAAAAAAATGTTAACATAATTTCAAGCGAATTGGTGTTACAAAACAGGCTGTGGGCCAAATATCATCCATGCTCTATGATCTATAATTTCTGGAACTCTGCTACAAAATATTGAGAGGAAACAAATTTAAAGACATAAACAAAAGTTGTACCACCGAGTGAACTGGAAAAGTTAATATTGCTAAGTTGTTCATCCCGGTCATGACCTTGAAAGCTGGTTTATGGAATTATTTTTTAAAGATTTTATTTATTTGAGAGAGAGAGTGAGAGAGAGCATGAGAGGGGAGAAGGTCAAAGGGAGAAGCAGACTCCCCGTGGAGCTGGGAGCCCGATGTGGGACTCAATCCTGGGACTCCAGGATCATGACCTGAGCCGAGGGCAGTGGCTTAACCAACTGAGCTACCCAGGCACACTGGTTTATGGAATTATTACAAGAGATATTGGTGCCCTTGGGGCAGAAGGCGTGTAAGCCAGGGTAGCTCCAACGCATGCCTGATATGCACCTGCTGTTCATGCACCTGGGAGAAGAGCTCTCACAGCTGCATGATTTACTGCAAGGCTCATATTGAGAATGTCTGATAGGGACATGTTACCATCTCATAGTCCCTGTCCTACATCTTCTGAGACTGGAGCCTGGTGTGGTCAGTGGTTGATTTATGAGCTGAGCCAAAGGAGATCTCCTTGTAGGCAGTGACGGTGTTCATTAAGGGTATGTGACTGTACTAAGTAACAAAAAAATGGTAAAACAGGGTGCACACCTGGTGAGAAGGTACCACAGTCTGGTGGTTAAAAGTGTGAACCCTGGTAGCAGACAGCTTGGGTTAAAATTTTTGTGGCATTACTCCTAGCTGTGTGACTCCTGCCCATGTGACTTGAGGAAGGGTCTAAGGCTTAAATGCTATTTTATCAAACAAGTGAAGAGAACCTGCCTGCCAGCAAAAGATGTATTGGGGGGCACCTGGGTGGCTCAGGGGGTTAAAGCCTCTGCCTTCGGTGCAGGTCATGATCTCAGAGTCCTGGGATTGAGGCCCACGTCGGGCTCTCTGCTCAGCAGGGAGCCTGCTTCCTCCTCTTTCTCTGCCTGCCTCTCTGCCTACTTGTGATCTGTCAAATAAATAAATAAAATCTTTAAAAAAATAGATGTATTGAGGTGCAATACCCCTGTCTCCCCTGGTAGTAGAAACCTAGTAGTCTAGCTGGTGATGCTCAGGACACTTGCCTTTCCAGAGTGGCCACAGAATATGTGCCCCAGGCTCCAGGAACTGGAGAGGAGCTGGAGTGGCTTCTGGAGGAGGTGGTATTCTGAGCCATGACCTACTGGCATGGAAGTTGTGAGAGTTAACTGGCAGTCCTGTGGTCATCAATCTGGAAGGAAGAGGCTGGGGTGAATTCACCGCCTTCCCACCTTCGCACATACCCTGCCGTAGCCATCCCATACTGTCTGGATGCACCATGTGAGATAGGACCAACCCCTAATCTCCCCAGCTTTAGTGTGTCTACTCCAGCCTCCCACAAGCCATGCCCCACGTGGGAAGGATCTGCATTATCTCCTGCTCTGGCCTTGAGCAGGCTCTGCCCTCCGGGGACCACAGGGAAAAGGGCTGGCAGACCTCCCAAACACAGGTTGCCTATGCCGCTGCCCTCTAGTTGGGCACTGGGGTGACAGTCATGCACGCTCTCGGAATATACAGTCTTACCAAACCACCAGGCCTGTCTGGTGTCATGCACCTGCAACCAGCAGCAGGAAGTCAGGAAGTGCAAGAAAGTCCCGCTGGGATATGGCCTCTGAGCCTTGCCCTTTGCCTTTGGCACTTTATGCACATGCCCTCTGCAGGTGTAGGCTGAGCTGGGGTGCTTTCCCACCCTGCAGTCCAGCGCTGTGCCACAAGCATCAGGCTATGAACGGAGCATGGTGTGCCACGGAAGAACAGGTAGCTAGGCGAGCTCTCTGAATTGCGTTTCTACACTTCCAGGACCCAACAGTATACAAATTGTCCTTCGTGGGCAACTTCCTCAGCAAGCGTCTCTCTTGTCCTGTCCCTGCCCCTTGGCAAACAGGTGTTCCTCTTTTGGCTGAGATCGCCCTGCTGCCCCTGCACCTCCCCTTTGGCCCTTTTCCTAGGCAGACAGTTCTGCCTGGATCCAGTGCCTTTTTGCCTCTTGGTGTTACATTCCCCCTTTTTGCCTCTTGGTGTTACATTCCCCCTTTTTGCCTCTTGGTGTTACGGGTGGTATCAGATCAGGCAGCCTCAGTGATGCTCTCATGGTCCCCAGGGGGCGCTCTGGAGAAGCTGTTGCTCTCTATACGTGTATCTCACAGTGCCTGTCCACTCTGGAAGGATAACAATCCCTCCGCCAGGGCACACAGTGACTCCTTCCTCCTTTGTCACCTGTCTGGTAGTCAGCCAGCCCATACTGTCTGGACACACCAGGTGAGACAGGGCCAACCCTCAGTCTCCCCAACTTGAGTTTGGAGATGGCCAGGGCCATCCAATAACCCTCCAGATCCTTGCCTAAAGGTGAATGAGCTGAAGTCACCAGGAGGGTGAAGGAAGGGGCTATCAAAGGAAGACAAAAGGGTGCAAAAGGCAGGACTACCACCAGAAAGGGGTCCCCATAGCAGTGGGAGTGTACCATCAGCATCTAGGCTCCTGGTGACAAGTGGCATTTGTCACATTTGGGAGCCTCCTGAGCCTCAGAAGGGAAATGTCTATTCAAAAACATAGCTTAGGTAAGGTATCATAGACATCTTCCATGAGCTCCTTCTCCAAAGGCCATGCCCTCAGCAGCTCAGACAGCTCTTCTGGAGGCTTCCTGCCTCTTTGCTGGAGTGATCCAGGTGCAGCAGGGCTATCTAGCTCAGCTGCCAGAGAGGTTGAGAAGGGAAGAATTTGATGAAGCCCATTGACTCAGCTCTCCGCCCCTTATTGATGTCGAAGAAGACCCAAGAGAGAAAAGCTTTCAGATACTCTGTCAAGGAGAAATTCTCCATCCACACCTGTCAGTGGTAGGCTCTATAAACAGAAATTTTCAGGGCCACTACTGCTGCCACTGCCACTGTTGTGGGGTAGAAGTGAGTCTGCTCCCACCTCCCACCTTCCTTGGATGGTCATGCTGAAGACCTCAGCTTGGAGAAAAACACAGCACCAATGGAACCGCAAGGTTGGAGGACAAAACTGAGACCACTTCACACAGCAGTTCCACTCAGCCAGCCTCTTCTTGCTCCCTGTGTCTTGCAAGGAACACAGTAACTTTGCTATTGGCCACTTTCCCCTTGCAGATTCCAGGGGAAATCACCAGATTAGCAGTCATTGACTTATTGATTTGTCTTCTGGGGTCTGATCCTGTCTGCCCCTTTATCTACCCCCACACCAGATATGGGTCGTGAAATGGGATACACAATTTCCAGCTCTCCTACTGCTGCCCCTGCCAGTGCTCCCTTTAGATCCCAAGCCATCTTTGGGGTTCCACTTAATAATGAGAAGCGAGGCCCTTTGCATTCCAATCCCTCAGTCATAGTTGCAGGATCTTTTCCTTCTCTTCCTGCACCTCCCAGCACCTCATCCCTCTTCCTCTCCTGTCTTTAGAATCGAGTCATCTAGATCTTGTGTGTGAATTCTCCTCCCTTTTTCTTACAGCCTCCTCTTCAGGTCGCCAGTGTCCCTGTCTTCACCAGCTTCCACAAACACCGCCCTCCCCCCTCCCCTGCAACATTGCAGTCAGCCCATCTCCCAAATGGACCTCAGCAGGTGCTTTGGACTTAGTGTGACCGCCATGGACGGCACTCTGCCTTACCATTCTTTCATCGTCAGGTTTCCACCAGGATCTAGCATAAGCCCCATCTCACGGGACCAGGCTTCTCCCGCAGGGAACAAAAAATCCCTGCAAAGGCCACCGTTGCCACCTGCTTTTATGGCTAGCAGCCCGACCAGAGCTTTTCCCCTTCCTTTTAGGGTAGGAACCACCCTTTAGCTGAAATTTGGGAGCTGCTTTGGGCAGCAACAGGAAGCCACTCTCTAAAAGGCCCCTGGCGTTTTTTTGGCCCACCCAGCACTGCCTCTGCTGTAGCCTCGCTCCAAGAGGCTTCAGCCTTGCCATCCAAGCGGCTTTGACTCTGATACCACGCTCAGGTCCCAGCCTGCTGCCTTCCTGCCTCTTCTCAACACCTTTCACAGCTCTTTTCCCCGGGGAAAGCTGGCAGCCCCCACAGAATCCCCATACCTAGGCTGGACAGCAGGCCTGGCACCCAACAGCAGTCAGCTTTTCCAAATGTTCCAAATGCGGCGTCTCTGCAAGCACCCAGCGAGCTCTGGCCCTTCAGATGTTTTCCCCACCGGCAGAGCCCCTTTTTCCTCCTCTGAAGCGGCCACCGGCGTGCATAACAGTGAAGACTGCTGCTCCCTGTCTGCAGGTATTGCTTCAGCCCCACTGGGGTTTATGGGACCTGCAACCCTCATGGGTAGTGGCAAGATCTGGGGTCACTGCATACATCCCAGGCAGTGGCTTCATGTCCAGAACACTGAGTTTTGGAGCAAGGCCAACTGGGACACCTAGAAGCACAGTTCATATTGGGGAATGCGGTCAGCCTGGGGCACCCCTGTTGACAGTTGAAGAGGCCAGCACTGCTGAGAGCAAATCTGTCCTTGGAAACACTTTCCTTCCTACCTATAATCAGAGCACCTTGAGCCAGCCCCACCGTAACATGCCGCCTCCTACTGGATGAGAGAGCGTCACTGAGAACAAGCATGTGGCACAAGGCACTTTGTGTGTTCCTTGTGCTCAGATAACCTAGGATCCAGCCAGCCAGAGTACATCCATGGCAATCAAGGGGATGACGCTGTACCTGGGACTGGAGGGTTTTACAGTCCTACTTGTGGTCAGAGATCCTGGGCCCACCTGGAAGAGCATGTGTCTGGTAGTGGGAAAGGCCAGCACCCTACCAGTGTTGGGAGGAGTCTGTTTCCGCATCGGGTCTGAGCGCTTGGGGCCCATCTGGTCACAGAAAACCTGTTAGTAGTGGAGAAGCCTGCACCACTGAGAGGAAATGTGTGTCCTGAGCCTCTTCTGTCCCTGCCCTCCGTCAGACACCTAGTGTCCATCAGGCTGGGGCGTCTCTGTTGCCATCAGAGGGCTGGCCTTATACTGTGACTGGAAACGCTAATGTCAGTGTGCCCGAGAGACACGGTCCAGAACACAGGTGGTGCCGTGGGGAAAGTCAGCACTGCACCTGCCCTTCTAGAGATTTTTGTTCTGTCATTTGGAGCAGCCGGGGCATTTGTGGTCAGAGCACATCCATGCAGTCTCGTGAGACGTCACTTTTAGGAAGAGTCTCTCCTCTCACCTTCACTCAGAACATTTGGGGTCTAGTATTCTCTTTGATGTGGAGTAGGGAACTCCACAAAGGAAATGTCCAAACTTCAGTACCCTTGTGGCTATCTTTCAGAGCAAATGTAGCTCTGGCATGGGGCACAGCAAGCAGCACTCCCAGCTTGGGGCACCTTTGTCACCTGCCCAGATTTCTCTGGAGACAGAAGTGTTGAGTCACCAACCCATTCATTTTTCTCCTACTGAAAGAAACAATATCTCAGTAAAAACTACCCAGAAATGGTGGCTGACCACCAACTGCCCTTAATGGGTAGAAGCTCCGCCCCACTAGTTATGGCAAACAAATTTAGCCTACACTCTGTCCTCCTAGAGGAAGCTAAGCCCAATACCTCAGCACATCTGTGTATGCATAAAATGGAGTCGTTTCAGATGACGCTGATTAGAATTCAGCATGCCCGCCGCGAGAAGTTCTACTGTGGAAAGAAGAAAGAGAGCAGTAAGTATCAGCCATGTCTTCCTGGTTGCAACTGTTAGCCTAGCAGACTCAAGCTGTGGGCGGGTTCTCCTCTGTTCTTGGCTGGACAGGACCTCCTGCTGCCTAAAGCTGTCCCCTTTTGCATTTACATAATCCATTTGCCTCAGTGGTCTCTTTACTTTCTTACCCGGATTAAATAATATATAATATATAATGACATACATCATAATGTAAAACTATATATTATGTAACATAAGTGTATTACATGTATATACTATAACATAAAATATATGTAATATTCTGTATTATAATATGTAAGGATATACCACATCCTATTTGCCGAACCAGAGCATTTCGAGTTCAGCCTGACTCAACCCTTCACCACTCATACAAGTCAATTTCTCCTCCACAGTTGAGCAAAGATGTATGAGCAGCAGATCAATTAATTAATGAGAACAGGAAAAATGTGGTACAAGCCACACTTCACAACAGCGCATGCTGATGTCTGAAACCTCTATTTTGTTTTATTTTATTTTTATTTTTTTAAGATTTTATTTATTTATTTGACAGAAGCACAGCCAGAGAGGGAACACAAGCAGGGGGAGTGAGAGAGGGAGAAGCAGGCTTCCCGCCAAGCAGGGACGAGCTGCAAGGCTCAACTAGGAGAGAAATGCCCAATATTTCTGGGCTGACAGTTGTCTGTCTCTGCAAATGTAGGAGGTAAGATAGAGAAACAGAAGGCAATGCAGATTAAGCAGAAATAACATTGACATCTTTTGGAGATATGTGATTTACAGAAAACACTACATGTATGTAGAAAACTCAAAGGAATCTGCAAAGAAATCACCAGAAGCAAAAAGTAAACTTAGCAATGTCCTAGTGTATGGAGAGAAAGAGAGAGAGATAGAGAGAAGTGTAGTTTCCATGTACTGTTAATTACCTATTTAAAAGACACTATTTAAAATAACATTTACAAATCTTATAAAATTTGGAATTAGGAATAAAGTAACAAAAGCTATGCAAGACCCATTCACAGAAAACTACAAAACAGGAGTTGCAAACTTTCTCTGTAAAGGGTTAGAGAGTAAATAATATAAGTTTTGTGGCTCACATATAGTCTCTATCATGTATTGTTCTTTTTTAAAAAAAATTTTATAGCTCTTTAAAAATGTTACCACAGTGCTTAGTTCACCAGTTTCACCGGCTATGAACTGAGTTTGGCCCAGAGGCTATAATTGCTGTTTCTTGTAACAAAACATCGCTGAGAGAAAATTAAAAAGACCTAATTATATACAGTTAGGTCCCCTGCAGTGGACTGCAAAAATTAACATAATGTTATCAGTTTCAAGCAGGATCCTGAAAACTGGTCTATGGAATGATTTCAAAAGTTATTGGTGCCCTTGGGGCACAAGGCTTTTAAGCCAGGATGGATCCTTTACTGACCTGCAGCCATTTCCTGTCCCTGCACAGTTTTGTGGTTGGCTGCAAGGATCAGTCAGAAGAGAAATGCCCTATAGGGGATATGTTGCCAACCGGTGGTCTCTGCCCCGTATCTTCGGAGGAGCCTGGAGCCCAGCGTGGCCAAAGGTCCATTTAGGAGTTGAACCTCATAGGCAGCCCATGTGCTCACTACAGCTGAGCCACTGCGCTAAGTACCCAAAGGACTATTAGAAATGCTAATACTTGATGCCTACGTAATGAGGAGGCACCACAGTCCCGCCGCTACATTCAGGAGCTCTGGAATTACACAGACTGCGTTCCAGTGCTGGCTCGGCGACTATCACCTGTACAACCTGAGAAAAGTTCTAAGGCTTAAGTGCCGTTCTACCAAAATCACCAAAAAAGCCGCGAAGGGTGGGGAGCCTCCTGTTTCCACCTCAGAGAGGTTCACTGTCCAGATGGTGAAGCTGGAGGCTCATACTTTCCCTGGCTCCGGCGCACGGTGAGCCACTGGAGAAGTTCCTGGGGGCTCTGAACTCCACCTGGGGTGGAGGCAGGAAAACGTGTCCTCTGGGGCGGCTGCCTGGAAGGGACTCTCTGGGGGGTCTCCCCCCAGTACTGGCCGGCTGCACCCCCACCCCACGCGGCGGAGTCGGTCACCACCGAAACAGCACCCGCCTCGCCCGCGCCAAAAGCCGCATCCGCACGTTGGGAGGATCCGGGTCGCTCCTGCCCTTGGGTGGGAGCCTGCTCTGCCTCCAGGGACCCAAAGCAGGAAGGGCTGGCGGGCTCACAGGCCTAGTGGCCAGATGTCGGGAGAGCCTCCGCAGTCCCGGACGGTCTCCACACCTGGCGGGGCACTTTGGGGCCCAAACGCCGGTAACGAAGCGAGGAAAGGCTCGAAGGCCCGGGGAGTCAGCTGGATTTGGGCCGTTGGATCCCGCCCTTTGCCCTTGGCCGCTAGTTCTTCGCGCCCTTGGCTTGCGCACACCCATCGCGTGTTGCAGTGGGTCCGACAGCCGCCCGGCACCGCAAGCTTCGGGGCGGAGGGGTCGCAAGCTGGAGGCCTCCCTGCGTCCCCCAGACGGCTCCCAAAGACCCCGCGGCGCGCAAGGGCTCTTCGCTGCACCCTCCTAGGCGACCCTCGCTCCTGCCTTGTGCCCCCATGCCTCAGCCGCCGCCACCCTCCAGTGCTGCCTGGGTCTCATCAGGATCACCACGCTGACCCTGCGCCCCATCTCACTTCACATCCGGTCCCCACCCCGGGACCTATTGCTATCCTGTGTCTTCCTCCGCTCGGGTTTCCGTCCCTACGAAGCGGGCGCTATCTGATCCCACAGGCTCAACACTACTCCCTGGAGTCTGGACTCCGTCCCCGCAGGACTATCAGGTTAGCCCAGTGCTGTCTGCCGGCAAGTTCATGATGTTGCTCACTCAAGAAAGTTAAGGGGCTTGTCCAGGGGGCAAACTGACTCTCCAACAGACACCTGAGCAGGCAGACTCCTCTGTGAAGCCAGGGCCATCCAGACACTCCTAAATCCTGGCCCAAAGGAGACTGAAGCAAGCACCCGAAGAGAAACCAGGAAGGGATAGTGAAGGTGGAGGAAGATCTGAAGTGACCCAAGGGCAGGGCGATAGGAGAAGGGGCCCCACCATACCAGTGGGAGTATACAGTCTTCGATCCTGGAGGCAGTGGAGTCTTTACTTCCTTCCCTGCGGGGTTGAGCCTCTAGGGGAAACCTCCATTCTGACCACCCAGAAGACACCCTGAGGAAGAAATGGGAGACATACGAGCTCATTCATTAAAGGCTATGCCATCACCAACTTACCTAGCCTGCTTGAGCATGACTGCCTCTTGGGAGGAATAATCTAGGTGCTTTCTGATACATCAGTGGGCTCCAGTCTTGCCAGAAAGTTCAACAAAGGAAGAGCTGATGAATGCTGTTCATACAGTCCTTCAGCCTCAGAAGACAGTGAAGAGACAGGGAAGAAAGGTCTTAGAATATGCTGTCAAATAGGAATTGTCACTCACACCTCTAGTGCCCCTGCTGAAGCCACCACTGCCATTGTTTTGAGGTCCGGGTGAGCTGTCCCCAACTCCTAAGTTCCTTTGAAAGCTTCTTTGAAGAATTGGAATGGGGTATATGTAATATCTCAACAATACAAATCTACAAAGGAGAGGCAATGTTACATAGATTGTAGACTAAATAGAAAAGGAAATATAACTGCTAGATATACATAAAAAGAAAGTATGTGAGAATTGTTTTTTAAATACATTAAGGAAACCTTACAAAGTAGTGGAAAAATTGGAGGAGGAAAAAATGAGAAAAAAAATATGAATCTAGGGCGCCTGGGTGGCTCAGTGGGTTAAAGCCTCTGCCTGCAGCTCAGGTCATGATCTCAGGGTCCTGAGACTGAGGCCTGCATCGGGCTCTCTGCTCAGCAGGGAGCCTACTTCCTCCTCCTCTCTCTCTGCCTACCTCTCTGCCTACTTGTGATCTCTCTCTCTGTCAAATAAATAAATAAAATCTTTTAAAAAATATATGAATCTAAAATATCTAAATAAAGACCAAATATGTGGTTATTGTTTTATCGATTAAAAAAAGAAGAAAGTCTATGAGTGCATGCGTCCACGAACCTGAGATCTTGTTGGAAAACACAAAAGCTTGCTCACCCATCCACAGGCACTAACCAGACAGTAGGAGCACCTTTCACCACTGGGGGTGGGAACCAGTGGATAAATACCCCAGCCTCCCCATGCTTTGGTGGGACAATTCTGAAGGTCCTCCATCTGATTTCTCAAAGGATCCTTACCATGTGGAGCCAAAATTGCCCACAGCATCATTTATCTTTTTATTTAAATAATTGTACCTTGAGGAGCCTGGGTTGCTCAGTCAGGCGGGCATCTGCTTTCAGCTCAGGTCATGAACCCGGAGTCCTGGAATTGAGTCCCAGATCGGCTCTCTGGGGTGGAAGCCTATGTGGCCCCAGCTGGGGCACTCAGTGCAGCTCTTGTGCCCCTGTGAGACTCAAAGATATCAAGGCACCACTTGAAATCTCAGTCCTCACTGAAGAGGTGCAGGGAAATATCACTAATGATCAGGGAAATGCAAATCAAAAACACAATGAGATAACACATCACACCTGTTAGTATGGCTATCAGCAAAAAGATAAGTGTTGGCAAGGATGTAGAGATAAGGAAAGTTACGTAGGGTGAGAACGTACCTTGGTTCAGTCACTATGGAAAACAGTATGGTGATTTTTCGAAAAATTAAAAATAGAATTACCATTATGATCCAGTAATCAATCCCCCACTTGTAGGTATATAGCTATTTCATTCAGGAAATGAAAATGGGAACTCAGGGAAGTCTGAATGGCTCAGTCAAGCATCTGCCTTTGGCTCAGGTCACAATCGCTCAGCAGGGAGCCTGCTTCTTCCTCCTGCTGTTCCCCCTGCTTGAAGTCTCTCTCTGACAAATAAAATTTTTTTTTAAGATTTTATTTATTTATTTGACACACAGAGTGATCACAAGTAAGCAGAGAGGCAGGCAGAGAGAGAGGAGGAAGAAGGCTCCCTGCTGAGCAGAGAGCCCAATGTGGGCCTGGATCCCAGGACCCTGAGATCATGACCTGAGCCAAAAGCAGAGGCTTTAACCCACTGAGCCACCCAGGCGCCCAAATAAATAAAATCTTTTTTTTTTTTTAAAGAGTTTATTTATTTACTTGACAGAGGAAGTGAGAGATCACAAGAAGGCAGAGAGGTAGGCAGAGAGAGCAGAGGAAACAGGCTCCCTGCTGAGCAGAGAGCCTGATTAGGGCCTCGATCTCAGGACCCTGAGATCGTGACCTGATGATCCCAGGACCTGAGATCATGACCTGAGCCGAAGGCAGAGGCTTTAACCCACTGAGCCACCAAGGCGCCCAATGAAATCTTTTTAAAAAAAGAAAATGGGAGCTCAAAAAGACATCTGCATTCATCCACGTTTATTGCTGCATTACCCACAATAGCCAAGATATGGAAACAAGCTAAGTGTCAATGGATGAATGGACAAAGAAGATGTTGTACACATACACACACACACACACACACACACACACACACACACCCCTATTATTCAGCCATGAGAAATATGAAATTCTTTTTTTTGGTAACAACATGGATGGACCTGGAAGGCATTATGCTAAATAAGATAAGTCAGACAGAGAAAGGGAATCTGTGTGATATCACATGTGAAATTTGAAAAAGCCAAACGTGTAGAAACAGAGTCGAACTGTGGGGTAACTGATGGGATTAAAGTGCACAGGAAGATGAGTAAGTTTTGCAGAACTCACGCATGACATGGTGATTATAGACAACAATACTGTACTATGTACTTGAAAGTTGCTAAGAGACTAGATCTTAAATATTCTCACCACAAAAAAATGATAGTTGCATGATGTGATGGAGGTGTTAGCTAACACTACGGTTGAGATCATATTGCAATATGTAAGTATTAACACATTGTACACCTTTAACTCAATTATATCTCAATTTTTTAACTAGATGAATTAAAAAAGAAAATTCAGTCCTTACAATACAATTGACCCCTTGATATTTTGGCCTTGAATTAGACCTTGATGAGAGAATCTTTTAGGGAATAGAAGCACTGGGCTAAGAAGCAAAGTAGGCTTTGGACTAGGAGGGAGGACACAAACAAGGTGATTGGGGGACCTGTGTGAGATGGGTGTAGGGAGCCCAGTTCTCTAGGGTATGTGAATTTAGATGAATCGGTGCCAGTGGCAATAGCAACTCTGCTGTGGGGGATCCATTTGCCACATTGTAATATAAATAACTCAAAAGAAAATAAGTAAAATGTTATTTTATTAATAAAACAATAATTAATAACCACCAGAATTTCATAATGGTGACTGAATTAAATTGAGGGGTGCTTACAAGGTAATGGGTGTGGTCAACAAACAGCTGCTCCACCAAAAACAAAAAACCAAAAGCCTGTAGCTAACATAATGGAGGGACATTTTTGGAGAATTGGAAACTAATTCCTACAAGGCTGAAAACATTCTGTTGCTAGTAAGTGAAATCCTGAGTATTCCATATGCAAACACTTTGACAAAAGTATATTTAGCTTGGTATCATAACACTGGGCTAACACTAAGAATAGTACAATGTAGGCTTAATAAGACCAGATCTGCAGGGGTGTCTGGGTGGCTCAGTCAGTTAAGCTACAGACTCCTGGCTTCTTCTTAGGTACTAATCCCAGGGTGGTGAGATAGAGCCCCAGCAACAGGTTCAAAGGGGAGTTTGCTTGAGATTCTCTTCCTCTCACTCTGCCCCTTCCCGGCTAGTGCTCTCACTCTCTCTCAAAATAAATAAATCTTAACCAAAAAAAAAAAAAAAAAAAAAAAAAGGAGAGTGTGTGCCTGGGTAGCTCAGTGGGTTAAAGCCTCTGCCTTCGGCTCAGGTCATGGTCCCAGGGTCCTGGGATCGAGGCCCCTCGGCGGGCTCTCTGCTTGGCAGGGAGACCTGCTTCCTCCTCTCTCTCTGCCTATTTCTGATCTCTCTCTCTGTCAAATAAATAAATAAAAACCTTTAAAAAAAGAGAGAGAGAGAGCACTGCAAGTCAAAGTGAGTTGTTTGTTTTCAATTTTACCACTACATTAAAAAAAAAAAAATCCCATGAAGGCAACAAACAGTTCATAGGTATTATTGCAAAAGGAAAGAGTAAAAAATATCCTAATATATGATGAGACAGGAAGAAACATTTCTTTTAAATATATATTTAATTAGTCCTACTGTATTTACAGTCTATATTTATGTATCTTAAGAATACACAATAATATATATAAAATTTAAGTAGTAAGACGTGGCTGTGTCGGGGAAGAGAGACATTTTTCTCACACGTGTTTGTTTTACTATTATTAATTGCCACGTTCTATTGATGTTCTATTTAATAACATATCAGTAATAGAAAAGCAAACGATTCAGAAAAATAATTTCAAACACCTATTTTTCATATTTTTATGTTAAAAAAACACAATTTAGAATATATTATGGTTTGGGGAGGTCTGGTACGGCAGTGTCCTGGGTTGGCTCTCTACTTTGGGCGTCAGGTGTCGGACGATCGTAAACTCCTGACTCCTCATCTCTGCCTTCCTTGGTTGGGTCAGCTACTGGTAGGCCGCCCCCGCGCCGCAACCACCAGCCCATCAATCACGCCCAGTCCTAAAGTTCGTAGAATCGGGTCCGCACGCCAGCTCACCTGCGCCTGCGTAATCCCAGTACCTACGGGAACTCCCAGAAGTCTCCCGGGCGCGGAGTGGGCGGTCCTTATGGGCGGTAGGCCGCCAAGCTTCTAAGGTTTTACCGCCCTAGACTACATTTCCTACAGGCTACTGCAATCAGGCGGAATCAGCCTGGGACTACATTTCCCAAAGCCACCGGGGAAACCTGGACTTCTCCGCTTGTGCCTCTCACTGTTTTGTGACTTTTGGTGCGGTTTGCGAGTTTGGAAGTCTGTGAGGGCAAAGTGAACACCCAGCCTCACCTGGAGGACACTGCAGACTCCGACCCGCCCACCGGGCAGCGTGGGCTTGTGTGAAGGAAAACTGTGAGTGCAGGGAGTGCGGGGAGGGGGCCGGCCGGCGCTGCCCGCGTCCCCGGCGCGTGGGTGTGCGGGAGTAGCCGGGTGCAGGACGGTGGTGGTGGGGCTCCGGCGAGGGCTGAGCGCCGGCGGAGGCTGGTGGGGAGGGGTGCCTCCGTAAACCGTGTTCTAGGTTCCTGCTGCCTTCTGTCCCTTTCCCCTCACTGCCAGGTGGTCTGCCCTAGACAGACGGTCCCCACGGGGAGGTCGGTAATGGAACCTTTGAATGAAAGCTTCCCAGCAAGAACGCCGGGAACTGATCCTAGAGCCTTCAGTTTCTCCAAGAAAAGCTCCTGAGAAGACTGGGTGGGAAATCCCCGGAGTAGCATTCCCTGCCAAGAGGGTTCCCCGGTGGGGACCTCTGTGAGGGCTTTTCACGCGTTTGAAAACCGCAGCATTCCCAGAGCGCCGACCGCAGACACCGCCTTGCTTTCACTGCATAAGCAAGTTAAGTGTTAAGGGCGAGGAAGGGTGTGAGGTCGCGTTAGATCCGGCCTGCAGAGGCGTTTTCTGAGTCATTCTAAACTTCAGAAAAGAAAGGACAGTCGTCTCACGGGTCTCTTCTCCAATTGTGTTACTCTCTGGAAGAAAACCCCCGAAAACGTTGTGGTTGTTGCACATATAAAAATTAAGTTTTAGGGGGGGTCTTGTGTTTCCTTTTTGTTCTCTAAATTGTCTTAAGTGTACATTTGTTTTCCTTTGCCCGAAGTACTCCACACAATTGTGACCTACTCTGTGTCTTCTTTCCAGTGAATGGTGGGGTCCTTGGAGATGGATTTCCCCTCCCCGTGACCCCTCATCCTCCCTTCGTACCCAGTACTCTTGTTACCATTTTTGTTGTAATTTCTCACTACTGATTACAAATCATTTACATCTTATTCTGTGATCTCTTTTTTAAGCATTGTGATAGTAGGTTGTAGCAGTACAACTCCTGAAGTTTGCCCTCAGGGCTTTAGCTTATTTAGACTTAGAGTAAAAAGATTAGTATTGATATTTGGTTGGCATACTATTACTACTACATACTCACCTTCTCCCAAGGCTTCATTGTCAAGTTCAGCAAGATAGACATTGGATTAATAGCTTCAGTAGCACATAACAGTCATTTTCCATGTAAAGCTTTTAGAAAAAAATTTTTTTTAAGATTTTTATTTATTTGACATAGAAAGAGACCACAAATAGGCAGAGAGGCAGGCAGAGAAAGAGGCTTCCAGCTGAGCAGAGAGCCTGATGTGGGACTCAATCCCAGGACCCTGAGATCATGACCTGAGTCAAAGGCCTCTGAGGCTCAATCCTCTGAGCCACCCAGGCGCCCCTCCATGTGAGGCTTTTAGAAGTGGGATTGTGATTGTAGGTTTGAGCATATTGGTAGGTCTGTGTCCTTAGTCATTTGTTTTATTTTTAAAATTTTAATTAAAAATATATATTATTTATTTGAAAGAGACTGAGAGAGCACAAGCACGCATACAGAGGGAGAGGGAGAAGCATACTCCCTGCAGAGCAGGGAGCCTGATACGAGACTTGGTCCCAGGACCCTGGCATCATGACCTGAGCAGAAGGCAGAGGCTTAACGGACTTAAGCAGATGCCCCTACTTTTAATTTTAAAATTTTTAAAAAATTTTTGTTAGCCCTTGTTTCAGATTTGATAGCGGAGTTTGTTTACGAATCAGTGGACAGTAAGAGAGGGTGTGGTATGCTGTTGAAGAGTATGACTTCTGAGTCTTAAATATCTGGATTTAAGTCTTGGCTTTGCCACTACTAGATGTTTGCAGTCTATGCATTCTGCACACTCTGTTTTCTAAATCTTTAAAATGGGTATAACAGTAGTTCCTGCTTCGTAAGGATATGGTAAGGATAAGATGTATTACTATGTGTAAAATTCCTTAAAACAATGTCTGGAATGTTATGAGTGCTCAGGAAGTATTAACTGTTCCTCATTGGTGATTCTGGGTCATCCCTTTCGGAATTTGGTGGCAATAGAATAAGCTTCATTTGTTAAAGACAAATTCTTTTTTCTTTTTTAAACAAATTCTTAAACTGAAAACTGACTAGGGTTTCCAGGTGACCACAAACCACTTATAATTGCATACAGAGTTGTAGTTTATATATGTGTATTTTTCTGGAGAGAAACATTGTGATTTATTCAATTAACAAAGGTGGTATATGTAATAAAAATATTTAAAACCGTAAGTGTACAAGCAAAGATTTTTAATAGCTGGGAATTATCTTGTACAGAGTTAGAGTTCATATTGTATAAAGGGTTAAGTACCTCAGTCCACATTTATGTGATGGAATATTATGCAACTAACAAACATGTTTATAAGGATCAGTCACAAGAAGAAAAATGTGAAGCAGTTTTAAACTACGTGCATAGTTATGGACAGTAGTATTCAAGAAAATCTTAAATGATATATGAACCTCATTGTGGGGAGCCCAGAGCCAGGCTGGCGTCAACAGTTGAGTAATAGCTCCTGGACTCGCCAGCCTGGGTATTCTCGCCGGGCAGGCTAGAGTTAATGGTGGAGTGAAACTCCTGGTACCTGCCTGTCTGGGCCCCTGCTCTTGCGAGACCAGTTAATCATGTTCCAGGTTTAATTAGTAGCTCAGGAGGAACAAGGAGAATCAGCCCCATGCGGTCCGTTGCTGGTGATTGGGAAAATAGAGATGGGGAACTGTGGGGGTATGGAAGGAATTTGTGAAATTCTTGCTGTAACCTTTCCATTATGGATGTTTATACATGATTGCGCACTGTTCACTATATAATAGCTTGTAGCCTTGAATAAAATCGGCACTGTTTGGACACCATTCACTTTGTCCCTCCCGTTCCCATCTCTTTTGTTCTTCGCCTCCGTTACACCATCTCCTTGCCCTTAGGTCTCTGTGTTGCTGCATCTGCCGCAACACCTCATTTACTTTCATAGGATTTTGTAAGATATTTTGCAAGGATGGTAGATATTTTAATTAGTGAAGGAAAAGAGGGATTTGGCCACATTTTTTTTTAAAAGATCTTATTGATGTATTTGACACAGAGAAATACAGCTAGAGAGGGGACACAAGCAGAGGGAGTGAGAGAGGGAGAAGCTCAGCGGGAAGCCTGATGCAGGGCTCAATCCCAGGACTCCGGGACTGTGACCTGAGCCCAAGGCAGATGCTTAACACTGAGCCACCCAGGCACCCCGTGATTTGGCCATATTTATGGAGCATTCCTTGTGTACCCAAGACTGTTCTCTCTACTTTGCATTCATACTCTAATTCAGTCTGCTGTGGCCACATATAATTATATATTATTATAATTATGTTGATGAGATAAAACTAAAAGATGTCCAAGTACTGCTTTTCTGTGATGATCCTATTTGATCTTGGTTTTATTAATATCTAGAATGTGTCCACTGTGAACAATTGTTTGGGTATTGTAAAATTATTACAAAAGTCTTCGTTGGGGCGCCTGGGTGGCTCAGTTGGTTAAGCGACTGCCTTCGGCTCAGGTCATGATCCTGGAGACCCGGGATCAAGTCCCACATCGGGCTCCCTGCTCGAAGGGAAGCCTGCTTCTCCCTCTCTCATTCCCCCTGCTTGTGTTTCCTCTCTGGCTGTGTTTCTCTCTGTCAAATAAATAAAATCTTAAAAAAAAAAAAAGTCTTCGTATTAAATTCTGAAGGTAGAATTAATGCAGACTTGTCCTCCCCCCAAAAGAATCAGTAATCCAAAGAGTTTATGGAAGAAGTTAAAATTAAAAAAAAAAGAAAAGAGTTACCCATAACTCTACCTATTAGGTGGTGAAATAAGAAAAACATGTGTTTATATTCTTTTCTACCCTGGTTCCTGCTAATATTTGGTCTTTGACCTGGGTTCCTGACACAGAGCTCCTAAAATCCTTGCGATTTTGTGAGTAGCAGGACTGTCTGACACAGAGCTCCTAAATCTCTTAGTGTTTCCTGTGTAATAGAGTATCTTCTGTTCTAAAGAATGACTCTTGGGTTCTTGAATGGAATTTGGTCACTAGAAAGACCAAGCCATGATTAGATGCTTGCACCTTCAGGGGTTCCTTGGTGACTCAGTTGGTTAAGCGACTGCCTTTAGCTCAGGTCATGATCCCAGGGTTCTGGGATTTAGCCCTGCTTCAGGGTCCCTGCTCAGCGAAGGGCCTGCTTCTCCCTCTTACTTTGTAGCTCTTTAGCTCTCTCTCTCTCTGCCAAATAAATAAAATCTTAAAAAAAAAAAAAAAGAAGAAGCAGCAGAAGCTTGAACCTTCAGTTCTAGCTCCCAGTCTCAGGGCAGGGATGGGGAAAGGACTGGAAAATGAGTTAATAATTGATCATGCCTATGTGATGAAACCACTCTAAAGTACAGGGTCTGGAGAACTTCTGGTTAGCGCATCCATGTGCCAGGGTATGGCACACCCCATCTCCTCAGAGACAGAAGCTCTTGCACTTGGAAACTTTCCAGACCTCACCCTATGTACTCTTCATCTGGCTATTCATCTGTGTATTTTATCATATCCCTTAATGTATAATAAACCAATGAACTGAATGTTTCCCTGAGTACTCTGAGCTGTTCTAGCAAATTTTTGAACCTGAGGAGGGAGTCGTGGGAACCCCAATTTATAGCCAGTCGGAAGTACAGGTGACAGCCTGGGACTTGTGGTTGGTTTCTGAAGTGGGGACAGTCTTGGACTAGCCCTTAACTTGTGGGATTTGATGCTAACTCCAGGTAGATAGTGTCAGAGCTCAGAGCTGAATTGAATTTTAGGGCATCCAGCTGGTGTCGGAGAACTGATGCTTTTTTTTTTTTTAATGCTTAACTCATGTTAAGCCCTTATTCTAGTAGGTGTTTTTTTTTTTTTTTTTTTAAAGATTTTATTTATTTGACAGAGAGAAACACAGCCAGAGAGGGAATACAAGCAGGGGGAGTGAGAGGGAGAAGCAGGCTTCCTGCTGAGCAGGGACCCCGATGTGTGACTCTATCCTGGGTCTCCGGGATCATGACCTGAACTGAAGGCAGTTGCTTAACCAACTGAGCCACCCAGGCACCCCTCTAGTAAGTGTTTTAAATGGATGTTCTTACTTATTCTTCAAGATAACCATATGTAGTAGTTGATATTCTTATCCCCATTTTAAGGATGAGAAAACTGAGCCACTGAGGTATTAAATGCCTGATCAATGTCTTCTATATTTTCTCTCTCCTGTGTCTTGACATTATCCTGAGGCCACAAAAGAAGTTCTGGTTCAGATGATATGGCTTCCTTTTTGGTTAGGAATGATTTTAACATGGGCAGAAGACCTGAATAAACACTGTTCCAAAGAAGATATACAGATGGCCAACAGACACATAAAAAGATGCTCAGTATCACTCATCATCAGGGAAATGTAAATCAGAACCACAATGAGACACCACCTCACACTATTAGAATGGCTATTATAAGACAAGAAATAACAAGTGTTGATGAGGATGTGAAGAAAAGGGGACCCTCGTGCACTTTGGTGGAAATGCACACTGGTGCAGCCACTGTGGAAAATGGTATGGGAGGTTCCTCAGAAAGGTAAAAATAGAACTACCGTACAATCCAGCAATTTCACTTTAGGTATTTACCCAAAGAAAATAAAAACAAACATGAATTTAAAAAGATATCTGCACCCCTGTGTTCATTGCAGCATAATTTATAATAGCTAAGATATGGAAGCATCCATTAGTAGATGAATGGATGAAGAAGATATAGTACATATATACAAACAATGGAATATTATTCATGCATAACAAAGAATAAAATCTTGCCATTTGTGACAACAAGGATCTAAAGGGTATTATGCTAAGTAAAACAGATCAGAGAAAGGCAAATACCCTATGATTTCACTTATGTTGAATATAAAAAACGAAACAATCAAGCAAACAAGGCAAAACAGAAACAGACTAAAAAATACAGGAGAGCAGGGCGCCTGGGTGGCTCAGAGGTTAAAGCCTCTGCCTTCGGCTCAGGTTATGATCTCAGGGTCCTGGGATGAGGCCCACGTTGATGTCAGGCTCTCTGCTTAGCAGGAAGCCTGTTTCCTCTCTTCTCTCTGCCTGCCTCTCTGCCTACTTGTAATCTTTCTCTCTGTCAAAGAAATAAATAAAATCTTAAAAAAAAATACAAGAGAGCAAATGGGTGGTTGCCAGAGGGGAGGACGGAGGGAGATGGGTGAAATAAGCGACAGGGATTAAAAAATACAAACCTTCAGTAAAATAAGTAAGTCCCAGAGATATAGAGAACAGAGAACATAGTCAGTAATATTATAATAACTTTGTGTGGTGGCAGGTGATAGATTTATTGGGGGTGATTATTTCATAATATGAATAAATGTCAAATCACTGTTATACACCTGAAACTGAAACTAATATTATATGTCAACTATACTTCCAGGAAAAAAAAAAAATTCCTACAAAAAAAAAAAAAAAAAGAAAGAAAAAGAATGTAGGAATGTAGGTGGAAGAATCTGTTCAAAGCAAAACCGTGCAGGCCAATATTAAGTCCAGATCAGCCTCCCCAAAGTGAAGGCTTGTCCCCCAAACCTGCTGACATGTCTAACTCTGACTTCCACGAAGGAGTGCTCTTCTGCATCCATCTGTGTGCAGCTTACTTCTCTGGGGTGTGGACTTATCCAGAATCCCTCTGTTCTCCAAAATTTTATGTGGGGGTGGTTGTAACATCATTTGGAACCCAAAGTATGGGGACAGGAAGGTTTATTGGCCGAAGTTACTGGGAACACTAAAACCTCTTTTTCTTCTCTCAGCACTGGATTTTCTAGAGTTTGAACTTCTCTGGAGAGGAACCTCCTGGGAAGACTGACTGGTTCTTACATTTCTAAAAGCATGGCCCATGTAAGTTGTTTCTCCATGAAATATTGGAATTTTTAGACTACATGGATATTTTTGTTAAGCACCATCTTGTTATCTGCTTGATTCCTCCTGTTTCAAATAGTGCCAAACAAGTGATTCTTTCTTATGAGGTCCCCTTTTCTACTTGGTGTTCGTTAATTCTTTGAGCAA
Source organism: Spilogale gracilis (assembly GCA_004023965.1). Taxonomy (NCBI): domain Eukaryota; kingdom Metazoa; phylum Chordata; class Mammalia; order Carnivora; family Mephitidae; genus Spilogale; species Spilogale gracilis. Next base: position 1,917 of record PITA01020720.1, on the reverse strand, counting down.
ATTACTGAAAAGGTCTTTTGTGATGAGTCTTTGCTGAAGGACTGTGTTGGAGCAGTGAAGATGTGAAGTCTCATGATTTGTTTGAGCTCCCTGTGTCAGTGGTTTGGTGAGTTTGAGATATTGGCCTCAATTGACCATACGTCAGAAGATTTAACATTTTCTACAGACCTACTAAGATCGAATTTTGTACTGATTGGTCTCAGTCTTACTATGAGGAGATCACGTGCTCTGTGAGGCTTTTAGGGACACATTAGGGCCACAACTGTGACATGGAAACCTTGATACTGTCGTTCTTGCCAGGTGCATGAGAGTGGCAGGAGGTCAGTTTTGTGGTGGAATGGGACCTGTCAGACTTGGGTGACATCGTGTGATTCTGAATCATTTTCATGGTAATCCACTAACTGAAAAATGGCAGAAGTGTTGAGTGAGGAATGCTGCATGATGCCGGGGGCCAACCCCGGCAACAGTCTGGGCTTCCAAAAGGTGGTGACGGTGTCAGCGATACAAAATGAGAGAGCCCCGAAGATTCTTTTCCGATCACCTGCCAAGCATCTCTGCCTTGCTTGCCCTCAGTGTCTTTATTTATAGGCAACAAGTTAAAGATTCTCATGAAGGAAAATTTTTTTTACAGAGAGAGATTTTTGATTACACAGTGTCTTTGTTAGAGAAACATAGTGCTTTGATCAGTGAAACATGTTTTTGCAGGTACACCTATCTACCTTCAGAGTTAACTCCCTAAACCAAACCAAGGACATGTTATTCAGTAAGGATTTTTACAGTTTCTTACATTTAGCGCCTAGACGATAAAGGGTAGACTAATGATATGGTATTTTTTTCTTTTTTGAAAGATTTTATTTGTTTGACAGAGAGAAACACAGCCAGAGAGGGAACATAAGCAGGGGGACTGAGAGAGGGAGAAGCAGGCTTCCCGCCGAACAGGGAGCCCGATGTGGGACTCGATCCCGGGTCTCCAGGATCATGACCTGAGCCGAAGGCAGTCGCTTAACCAACTGAGCCACCCAGGCGTCCCGATATGGTGTTTTTTAAGCAGGTCTTACAAACAAGAAGGCAATTGAAACGCTTAGATGAGTTGTGTATAAAGTTTTAGCTACATTATTAATACAGTGACCAAAAGTTAGTCTGTCTGGCATCAAAGAGAAAGATAACTTATTTTGCAAAGCTAAAAGCACTTGCTCAAGTCTGTTTTCCATGACTGGGTACAGAACTCTTATTTGTGGATCCTTTGTGTGCGTGGCAATGTTCTTGTTAGTGTAGTTTTGTTTCTTATATTAACCCCTTAATTTAACCATTTAAGAGCCCTGACAATCTCCTCCACAGAGCTGCAGGATATCTGAGATTAAGCTATTTTTAATGATGGTAAGTAGAAACAAAAGTATTTTGCTATATACCAGACATGGTTTTTAAATGTCAAGCATTCCGTACAAAGAATGGCAAACAAGGAGGATGGGGAAACTGCTGCCCCACGCAAACTCCTCACACTTTGTGGGAAGGTTGGTGTTCCGTGCCTTGCAGAGGGAAATCACCTAATTGACCATGCAGGTGGCTCGTGGCAGCATGACAATATGAGTTTATTATCATAAGATTATCATAAGTTATAGATTAACATAGATTACCTGAATTGGGGCAATCAGAGACATTTCATGGAATCTCATATAAATCTTAAAATAATGACTAATTCTGATATATATTCACAAGAGGCACTTTTATGCCATCATGAAAACTTTTTTTGTTAATATAAGGAAAGATGTTTATGATATGGTCTGACCTAATAATCCTGAAGCTTGAGAAATTTACAACTTTGTGTAATATCTGTTTTCTAAAATAAGGGTTTTATGGTTGAAAAAAATGACTATTTCCCTTAAAGGGAAAATAATGTACAGATTAATATTTCTTAAG
>PITA01020719.1:0-34307 GCA_004023965.1 Spilogale gracilis | reverse complement strand
ACTGTGGAAAGAGCCAAGGTGCCCATCAACAGATGAATGGATAAAGAAGATGTGGTACATATATACAATGGAATACTACACCTCCATCAGAAAGGATGAATATCCAACTTTTGTAGCAACATGGACTGGACTGGAAGAGATTATGCTGAGTGAAATAAGCCAAGTAGAGAAAGTCAAGTATCACATGGTTTCACTTACTGGCGGTGCATGAGGGGTAACCTGGAGGACAGTGGGAGAAGGAAAGTAAATGGGAAGTAGGGTAATCCAGGGAGAGAAACAAAACAATAGAGACTTTGGACACAGAAACAAACTGAGGGACTTGGAGGGAGGGGGGTGGGGGTTGGGAGAGCCTGGTGGTGGGTACTGGGGGCACCTATTGCGTGGAGCACTGGGTGTGGGGAATGGGGAATTAATCTTGGAACACTGGGAAAAAAATTTTTAAGTAACAATAAAAAAAAAAAAGGATTATTCACCATGATCAAGTGGGATTTATTCCTGGGCTGCAAGGTTGGTTCAACATCCACAAACCAATCAATGTGATATAATATATTAATAAAAGAAAGAACAAGAACTATATGATACTCTCAATAGATGCTGAAAAAGCATTTGACAAAGTACGGCATCCTTCCTTGATCAAAACTCTTCACAGTGTAGGGATAGAGGATACATACCTCAATATCATAAAAGCCACCTATGAAAAACCAACAGTGAATATCATTCTCAATGGAGAAAAACTGAGAGCTTTTCCCCTAAGCTCAGGAACATGGCAGGGCTGTCCACTATCACCACTACTATTCAACACAGTACTAGAAGTCCTAGTCTCAGCAATCAGACAACAAAAAGAAATAAAAGGCATCCAAACTGGCAAAGAAGAAGTCAAATTCTCACTCTTGCAGATGATATGATACTTTTTGTGGAAAACCCAAAAGATTCCACTCCAAAACTGCTAGAACTCATACAGGAATTCAGTAAAGTGTCAGGATATAAAATCAATGCACAGAAACTCAGTTGCATGTCTATACACCAACAATAAGACAGAAGAAAGAGAAATTAAGGAGTTGATCCCATTTAATTTATAATTGCACCCAAATCCATAAGATACCTAGGAATAAATCTAACCAAAGAGGCAAAGAAACTGCTCAGAAAACTATAAAGTACTCATGAAAAAAAACCGAGGAAGACACAAAGAAATGAAAAAACATTCGATGCTCATTGATTGGAAAAACAAATATTGTGAAAATGTCTATGTTACCTAGACCAATCTATACACTGAATGCAATCCTTATCAAAATACCATCAACTTTTTTTCAAAGAAATGGAACAAATAATCCTACAATTTATATGGAACCAGAAAAGACCCCAAACAGCCAGAGGAATGTTGAAAAAGAAAACCAAAGTTAGCGGCATCACAATTCTAGACTTCAAGCTCTATTACAAAGCTGTAATCATCAACACAGCATGGTAGTGACACAAAAACAGACACACGGACCAATGAAACAGAATTGAGAGCCCAGAAATGGACCCCCAACTCTATGGTCGACTACTCTTAAACAAATGGTTTTGGGAAAATTGGACAGCCACATGCAGAAGAATGAAACTGGGCCATTTCCTTACACCACACAAAAATAGAACTCAAAATGGATGAAAGACCTCAATGTGAGACAGGAATCCATCAAAATCTTTAAGAACACAAGCAGCATCCTCTTTGACCTCAGCCATGGCAACTTCTTCCTAGAAACATTGCCAAAGGCAAGCGAAGCAAGAACAAAATGAACTATTGGGACTTCATCAAGATAAAAAGCTTTTGCACAGTAAAGGAAACAGTCCACAAAACCAAAAGACAACTGACAGAATGGGAGAAGATATTTGCAAGTAACATATTGATAGGGCACCTGGGTGGCTCAGTTGGTTAAGCAACTGCCTTCGGCTCAGGTCATGATCCTGGAGTCCCGGGATCAAGCCCCACATCGGGCTCCCTGCTCAGCGGGAAGCCTGCTTCTCCCTTTCTCACTCCCCCTGCTTGTGTTCCCTCTCTAGGTGTGTTTCTTGCTATCAAATCAATAAAATCTTTTAAAAAAATAAAAAAAGCATATTGATAAAGGGCTAGTATCCAAAATCTATAAAGAATTTATCAAACTCAACACCCAAAGAACAAATAATCCAGTCAAGAAATAGGCAGAATACATGAACAGATATTTCTGCAATGAAGACATCCAAATGGCCAACAGACCATGAAAAAGTGCTCATCACTAGGCATCAGGGAAATACAAATCAAAACCACAGTGAGATACCACCTCACAGAAGTCAGAATGGCTAAAATTAAGCAGTCAAGAAATGTCAGGTATTGGTGAGGATGTGGAGAAGGGGGAACCCTCCTACATTGTTGGTGGGAATGCAAGCTGGTGCAGCCACTCTGGAAAACAGTATGGAGGTTCCTGAAAAGGTTGATATCATCTTACCCTATGACCCAGCAATGGCACTACTGGTTATTTACCCTAGAGATACAAATGTAGTCATCTGAAGGGGCACGTGCACCTGACTGTTTATAGCAGCAATGCCCACAATAGCTAACCATGGAAAGAACCTAGATGTCCATCGACAGATGAATGGATAAAGAGTTGGTACACACACACACACACACACACACACACACACACACACACACAGGAGTACTATGCAGCCATCAAAAAGCCTGAAATCTTGCCATTTGCAATGAGGTGGATGGAACTAGAGGGTATTAGGCTAAGTGAGATAAGTCAATCAAAGAAAGATAATTATCATATCTCTCTGATATGAGGAATTTGAGAGGCAGGGTAGGGGGTCTTGGGGGAAGGGAGGGGAAATGAAATAAGATGGGACTGGGGAGGGAGACAAACCTTAAGGACTCAATCTCAGGAAACAAACTGAGGGTTGCTGAGGGGTGAGGGGGGAAGAATGAGGTGGCTTTGTGATGGACATTGGGGAAGGTATGTGCTATGGTGAGTGTTGTGAATTGTGAAAGACTGATGAATTGCAGACCTGTACCCCTGAAACAAATAATACATTACATGTTAGTAAAAAAAAAATTGCTAGATTTGAAAAAAAAAAAAGTATTTTCCAAAAGGAAATAACATATGTCCAAATCATAATCATGATTCTCACTGAGATTTCTGAGGGCTAAAATAAAAAAAAATAAATGAGTTGGAGAAGGCTGGGAGGCATGTTCTATACCTTTGTGAAAGCCATACAGGGTTCAGTGAAGTTCACTGTCACTATCTTCTTCACCTTCTTTGCCCCTTTTACAGGAGGGCCATGTTTGATTCTTTTCCTAGGGGAAAACTCTTCCTCTCCATCTCAGAACCCAAATTATTGGGTTCTGAATCTAGAAAAGTTACTTCGTTTCTGGAAGGAAATACCACATTTGTGTTCATATAAATGGCATGTGTCTGTTTAGTACATAAGAAACTATGCTGCTACTCGAGTCTCTCTCTCTCTCTCTCTCTCTCTCTCTCTCTCTCTCTCTCTCTCTCTCACACACACACACACACACACACACACACACACACACACACACACACATACACACACACACACAGCTTTACTGAGGTATACCTAATATACAAAAAAATCACGCACTTTTAAGTTTGCTCCAACTTATTTTCTGATACACAATTTTCTTTCCTGAATTCTTTTGTTAGTGAAAGTACATGGTTACTGAGTTCTACAGGAAATAGAAGGCTACGGTTCTTCACTGATAAGGTTTAGACAACGCCACACCCTACTTTGAAGAATAACTTCTAAAACTTTACTTAGTCTGACATCTAGTGCCCAGAACAAGGAAGTAATAATAAGAAGTCATTGTTGCCTTTCGACTACGGGTGATTCTCATAGATATTGACTAGGTTTTACCAATAACAGAAAAAAAAAACCACAATAAAACCAAATATCAATAGTACACCAGTGTATAATTCATAAATTCTTTACATATCATCCCGAACCCTAAGTATCCTCAAAGAAATGAAATTCCTCCAAATTCTATGGCTCAAAATGTAGAATATCCTCTATGCCTTGAATTATTGCAGCAGAAATAGGTGAACAGGGCAAAGAAGATAATAATGTTTTACAAATGCTGTGAAACTATATGATTTTAAAGCAAATATTAAATGACCGGATGGTGTTTAATTTCTCACTTATACTCTAGTAGGAAGCACTCCTACATCTAGGAGTCAGGAGGCTTGTGGAGGAATTTGGGTTCCATCATTTATTAGCTATGTGATCTTCACGGGATACTTAACCTCTCTGAGACTCTACTGTTGTGTCTTCCCTGAAAAGAGGATTAAAACATCTATCTTCTAGGGTTCTACAAGGTCACTAAAGAGAAATATGTGAAACCCTTGGTCCTGGCCAACATATGTTGAACACTTACTATATCCCAGGCAGTGGACTAAGTATTTTTGGTCTAGTAAATGATCTCATTTAGTCTTCTCATTATGAGGTAAGGGATATTATCATTCCCATTTCACAATGGAGAAAACAGAGATCTGGTAACAGGAACTCATTTGCTCAAGTCCCAAAGCCAATAAAGGGGCAGAGGCAGGGTTTGAACCCAGTCCTAACTCTAGAATTCACACACTTAATCACTCTGTTATATTTTGAAAGTTTTATATGCCATTTACAGTTGATTAAATGTCATTTTAGTCCCTTTTCTGTAACTGTTTAGAAATCAGATCCTTGATCAGGAGCTTTCTTATTTTTAAAACACTGGCTTAGGCTAGAATTACTTGACTTACCTTACCTTGACCTGATAGCAAGATGAAGGTCACCTCTGGAATGGAACCGTCCTCTAATCCTGCCCCTTTCTTTAGGATCATTCCCATGTTGTACAGGCACAGATCCTAAGACACTGTGTGGTGTTATCTTACACATCCAGTTTAATTTTTTTTTCTCAAAAAACAGTGTCTTATCACCAAACCATTATCTTGTGAGTTCCACCAAGATCAAAACCCAAGATCAAAACAAATTAAAAAATAATTTGTTGGCGGTGGGAGGGTCTCTCCAGCCAAGCGGTAACTTGGGGAAGCAACGGCAGTTCTTGGCTTCACCCGGGAAGACTGGCTAGCCCTGGGAATGCTTTCTACCGGATCCCTACAGGAAAGCACCTGTTAGCATGGCACCAGCTAGCTCATGCAGAGGGCTCCCTCTCTGCATTAATTTTTATTTATTTATTTTTAAATTTTGGTCTTATTGATTTTATTTTTTAATTTAAATTCCATTAATTAACTTGTATTATTGGTTTCAGAGATAGAGGTCAGTGATTCATCAGTCTTATATAATACCCAGTTCTCATTACACATGTGCCCTCTTCAATGGCCATTACCATCACCCAGTTACCCCATCCCTCCCACACCCCCTCCAGCAACCCTCAGTTTGTTTCCTATGATTAAGAGTTTCCTATGGTTTGTCTCCCTCTCTGATTTTGTCTTATTTTGTTTTTTCCTCTCTTCCCCCATAATCCTCTATTTTGTTTCTTAAATTCCACATATGAGTGAGATCAAATAATTGTCTTCCTCTGATTGACTTATTTCACTTAGCACAATACTCTCTGGTTCCATCTATGTCATTGCAAATACTTTAATTTTTAATATAACGTTTCCTTCTTTTCCACTTTATTTTTCTTTTAAAAATGAATATATAAAAAAGAAACCAAAACATCTCATAATCTCACTTTCCTGATACATCTGGTTGATTTTTATTTTTATTTATTTAATTTGATTTTTTAAAAAAGATTTTATCCATTTATTTAGAGAGACAGAGAGAGTGCAAGTGGGGGAGGGGGGAAGGGCAGAGGGAGAGAGAATCCCAAACAAACTGCAGGCTGAGCATGGAGACTGAGGCGGGGCTGGATCCCATGACACTGAGATCACGACCTGTGCTGAAATCAAGAGTCAGGCGCTTAAAGGACTGAGCCACCCAGGTACCATTCTGGCTGATTTTTAAAACAAAAACATTTAAAATATTACCAAATTCAAAGAGTTTAGAAACATGGCCAACAGAGGGTGGAGCAGCCTCTTTCTCCCTCCACAGCTTCCACTGACTTACTAACATAATAGGGTCTATGAACTTATAAGGGCCTATGGAATTTTTATTTTAAGTAGGCTCCATGCCGAGTGTGGAGTCCAATGCAGGGCTTGAACTCACAACCCTGACATCAAGACTTGAACTTAGATTAAGAGTCAGACATTCAACCAACTGAACCACTCTGGTGTTCCCTATGGAAATACTTAAGACCTGGGGGTGGGGGGAAATATATATATATATTGCTTCAAAAGACAAAAAGGAAAACTTGCAAATTGGAAATAGAAATTAATAAATATTTACCTAAATGTATTCAAAATGTTATATTAGGTCAACTGGCCAACTGTAGTTCAAATGAATTCAACTCTTACACAGTATTATGTAAACTACATATTTAATGAGGCACGTGTCTATATTTCATTACATCATTTGCTGTGATATTAGAGGGATTTCAAAAGGAAAAGCACTTGGCACCCTTAAAAGACTCTAAATGACTCTGCCTTCCTCCTCATCACCCCCCACCCCCTATTTACCTCTAAAGATAACAGTTTTTGTTTCTTTCTTTTAAGATTTTATTTATTTATTTGACAGAAAGAGATACATCGAGAGAGGGAACACAAGCAGGGGAAGTGAGAGGGAGGAGAAGCAGGCTTCCCGCCGAGCAGGGAGCCCTGGTTGTGGGGGATATGGGGCTTGATCCTGGGACCTGGGATCACAACCTGAGCAGAAGGCAGATGCTTAACAACTGAGCCACCCAGGTGCCCCTTCTTATTCAATTTTTGTGATTCATTTCATAAATTTTTTAAGAAAGCATATACCTATGTATAAGCATTCTGGGCCTGGCCTCTTCTACTTCATAATATATAGTGGTGGTCTCAGCACAGGCGGTGGTGAGGGCTGTGTGTGATGCTCTGCACATTGCTGACTTTAAAGAGTCATCAGGACCCATTTTCTAGCCCTCTTCATCATTTTCCTATTTACTATTGGATTGCTTATTGTCTTTCTCCCTCCACTCGGACGTAAGCCTTACTAGGGTGAGGGTCTTTGTGTCATTTGCTCGCCCCATCTCCAGTGCCTACGACAACATCTGGCACAATACACATTGGCTGAGTGAATTCTACATTGGAGAGAGAGATCGATATCTCTCTCTCTCTCTCTCTCTCTCTCTCTATATATATATATATATATATATATATCAATGACTTTTCACAAAAGATCAGCAGAACTGCTGGGCTAGAAGTTCTGTGCATTTCAAATTTCATAGACAGTGCTCACTGCTCTTCTGAAAGTTGCATCAATTTACACTCTGGGTGAGTTTTTGGGGAGTACAATAGAATAGAAATATTTCCTGCATCTCAGACTTCTACCAAGGAATTGAAGATAGTATAAAAGTTGTGAGAAATAGTTGTTTTGAAAAACACAGAGATGATTTTGCTGCACTGAACTGAAGCAAACACCAGTGCAGCGAAAAGAGGAGTCATTCTGGAAAAATCTTCCATTTCCATAATGAGGGCTGGCGTCCACTCTGTAATCAGATATTCACTTCTTCTGGGGTTCGAAATTGACAAGTGTCTCTGAATTGAGAGCTTACAGTTGGCCATGAAACAGAGATTCATGAACTCCTGGGTCTCATTCATCGACTGTAAATGATCATGAACAAACTCCACGCACTGATCCATAATCCTATAATCCTTTATACTGATGATCCTTGAGAATTTTCCTATCATCAGCAATGTCACCTTCAAAATGAATCCATGTGATATTGATGGTGATTTACCCATTTAGGAGCTCTCATTGTAGTATGATTTTGACAAGTTTGCCAGTCTCTGGAAGAAACGCTGTCATTATTTCTGACAGTGCTGGTAGAAGGGTTTCATTAAAATGTGCAGAAGGGGAAAACTGTGTGACTTAGAAGAGGGTGGGAAAGCGGGACAATGGTAATTCTGGAAAGTCAATATACACATTAGATACACCTCTCCCCCAATCAGGTAGTCCTGCACAGGGTGTTTAGACATACAAAACTGTCAAAACTAGATTTTTTTCAAAAAACAAAACCTTTAGGGATTTTGTAACATCTAGGGATAAATTGCTCTTTGCTACTATAAAATCTTTATGTAGGTATAATTGTGTATTTTTCAGCCTTGTCGACTTTCATTTTGATTGTCAGTTGATCTATCATTTAGTGTAGCGATAGACTTTGGAATAAGTCAGGTCTCTAAGATGCTAGTGGGAAATCACATCTACCTCTGGTTCTCATAGCATCGCTTCAATTATTTTTTTATACTTTCCTTTCTCATTATGGTTTCTGCCTGGATCTTAAATAATAACCATTTTAATGTTCATTTTATGAACTTGCCCAAAAGCAGGGGCGGCAGGTGATCAAATTTTCTTAGGATGTGATGACAATGTAGCTGTAAGTGAAGCTAATGCAAGAGTTAGAATCTTTTCAAAAATAGTTGTTGGCTGAGAACTTTGATTTCATATAAGCAGTGGAGAGGTCACTTTTTCCTCCTTTGCCCTTGATCTTGGGATCAGAGTAGTGAGCCAAAAAGACAAAAATATAAAAATTCAGAGTAGCAAAAAGCCAATCAGTTTTTTGTCTTTTCCCATTTAGCACAGGGCTTATAAATATCTTTCTCCTTCTATATATAGCCACAGACTATGGAATTGTCATGTTATGGAAATTGCAAGGAATCTTGGAATGTCTCAACTTCCCCCATCCACACTTTTTCAAATAAGGAATCTGAGTCTGAGAGAGGTTAAGTGCTTGGTGTTGCTAGTTAGTGACCATCCTCTGTGATCACACATTAGTAGCAGGGAGGACCAGGGCTCAGGTCTGTAGGACTCCTGGTCCACTGCTCTTTTCAAGAGAGAACCAGCCTCCAAACGTTTCATGTCTCCAAATGCTCTTCTGCTGACTCCGCACAGCTCGAACTACTGTGACTGCAGTTTTTCAACAAGTGTAAGAAGTATTGGCTTCTATTTCCAGAGCTCAATTGACAACCCTGTGTTTTGTTACCGACTAGGTGTTTTGCACTTCTGTCTGCAGCTGGAATTACCCTAGGGGGAGGGGGGGTAACATGAGGTTTCTGAGCGGGAATCAATTGCAATGTGGTTATTTTCTTTCTTTACTTTCCACAGGCGATTTATACACCTTCAAGAGCTCACCTACTGCTGTGAGTGCTTTCCAGTATGTTTCTTTGCCCTTGATAATAATCTATTAGTGCTGCAAAGTTCTGGGCAGGTGTTCCAGCTGTACATAACAGAAGCTGTGGATGACAACCCAGGATGGCTCCCGTAACTTTGTAAATCTTATTCTACCCTCTGTTTCAGGTTGTGAGCCTGGCTGTGGCCCTCTCCATTTATGGGACGCTTGTGATCCCTAATATCTCTTGGGAGGCAAACTCTAAACCACCACCAACTCGTAACTTCAGCACACTCCCCTCCGCTTTATGCTACGAGCTTCCGTGCTCTCTCATGCCCACACAGAGATCCTCACCAGTTTTAAAGAATGTATTGCCGTTACCTTAGCTACTATTGCTACGGCAAGTCACACATGTCTTGACTAGCCTCAGGAGAAACTTTGAGATGGTAGTTGGGGTTATTGCTTTTGCATTCATTGGGGTGGTGATGACCAGTGATGAGGGACAAGTTTCAGCTCCATTAAAAAATATATATATATTTCTTTATCTGATAGAGAGAAACACAGCGAGAGAGGGAACACAAGTCCTGTGAGTGAGAGAGGGAGAAGCAGGCTTCCCACTGAGCAGGGAGCCTGATACAGGGCTTGATCCTGGGACTTTGGGAACATGACTTGAGTTGAAGGCAGAGGCTTAACGACTGAGCCACCCAGGGGCCCCTCAGCTCTACTTTTCTAAATACAGCTCCAATTTGTCTAATAGGATTCTTAGAACCAGCATCAACATTTCAAAATTTCTTTGAGGCCTCTTGTGTGCCCTTTGGACATTGTGGGTGCAAATAAGAGAAAAATTCCAAGATTTAAATGCTTCTAAAAAGTCCAGCTTGTCACTAGAGCCATAAAAAAGAGTAAGTTTCAGGACTTGGTGGGATAACTGAGGACTTCAAACAGAAGGGGGAAGAAGTATGGTAGGTAGTTTTGATGAGAGATCGCCTCCTAGTGCACACACCCAGGGTAATCACCTCCCCTTTAAGTATGGGCGGGATTGTGAAATTGAAGGGATTTCACTCCCATGCTTAGGGGACATAATATGGCAAAGGTGACGGGATTTTTCAGTTATAATGTACGAATGTCATACAATCTCAGAAGCCATCTATCTGCACCCACCAGAGGAGGGAACGTGGCGCCAGTGACTGGCATAGTGATCCCACTGATCCACGACAGCTCTTCTCTCGGCTTTTCAGGATCAATTACTGAACCAGGCCAGGGGAGAACCACCAGACATTTTAAGTGGTCACAACATTAACAAGATCCAGCATTTCTCATCTTCATGGCACCTTAGATACAGAGAAACTTCAAGAGTAACAGCAAACTCAAGCTCAGGCCACCAATGAACACACTGACTTCTGATCAAATTCATTGACTAGTGCCACCCAGGATGAGGTGGGACCCGCCAAGGAATCACATCCTGCTTTTTAAGCAATAAAGCCCACATCAGCTACTGGTTATTCCTGAACAAGGTAAAAAAAAAAAAAAGAAAAGAAAAAAAAACCAGAGGTCTTGGAATGCTGTCCACGGGACCATGGCTTGCACCAGGCTCTCTCCGTGCAAAGGTCAGATTACAAGAGGACACCTGAGAAGATAAGGGGTGGTAAATTTAACAGGCAAGCTGTCAGTTGGTGGACGGAAAACTTTGTCAGGATCCAGTGAAGCTCAAAGTCAAATGGTTAAGTGGAGCTGCTGACCGATGGGAAACCATCACAAACATGTGAGCGGATGGCAGAGCAGGTCCGGGGACGGGCGCCTGTGAGTGTACCCAGAGCACCCGACCTATGACCCACGGGGCAGCGGACTTCAGTGTTTACCAGGAAGGAACTCATATTTAAATTTTTAATAAGAAAGTAAATCCTTTGTCCATAATAGAACCTTTCGAAGCACCAAATTCACTATAAGCCAGGACATTTCTGGACGCCATTACTGATCCTCGAAGCACTCAGAATAGATCATGTTTTATGACCTGAACCACCACGAGAGCTGTATAATTTGGTGACCGTGTTATTTACTGTTCTATGACTTAACAAATGTCAAAAACATCTGGACTCCTTGGTTTTGGGGTCAGAAGGCATGTCACTTCTACATGCTGTCGGTGGCAAGTTCCATGGGAGAGCCCCTAAGAGCTAAATGTTTTCTTAGGAAGCAGGATGCATCCAGGCACCTGTCTTCACTCTCTTGAAGAGACTCTGTCCTGTTCAGAACACAAAACAGGCCCCTCTCCTGTAACTTGGCTGATGTTTCCATCTGCCTAGTAGTATCCGCAGCACACCTGGCCCCTTCAATTAACAACAGAAAAAAAGTCTGCCCTCCAGGATCTCCCCAAAGGCCAACATTTATTTGACCACCATCTCTTTCTTGCCAGAGCTCCCTGACATTCCAGACACAAAATAGAGGAATGCAGTTGACCCATTCTTGCAGGCTGTCTATCTGATTAGATATCTGGACCTTAGACTGTGACCATGGTCCATTGGAGTGGGACAAAGGACCTTCAGCCTTCCTATCCCTCCTGCTTTTAGGAGGTAACAGCCATGGACTACACCTTGAGAACACCTGACTTAGATGATCTGGCATCTATGTTACGTGCGGTTCCCCCCGTCCTGCTCCTCGCTCTCCACTGTCAAGGTGAAATGCCTTTGCTAAATTAGACATGTTGATGTTACATCTTCAGTTTCTTTTTTTTTTTTTTTTTTTTAAAGATTTTATTTATTTATTTGACAGAGAGAAACAGAGCCAGAGAGGGAACACAAGCAGGGGGAGTGAGAGAGGGAGAAGCAGGCTTCCTGCCGAGCAGGGAGCCCGATGTGGGACTCGATCCCGGGTCTCCAGGATCATGACCTGAGCCGAAGGCAGTCGCTTAGCCAACTGAGCCACCCAGGCGCCCCACATCTTCAGTTTCAAAAAGAATGCCCATGAGAAATGGTCACATGAAGAATTTTTTTGCCAAGCCTGTATCGATGAAGACATCATCCATTATATTTTCTCTTTGTATATACAGAGCGAATGTCTTAAAAAATGTCACACCAGGAAAAGAAATTTATCTAGATAAACGAAGTTTTGGTTTATCATTCCATGAAAAATTGATAATCTACTGGAAGCCAAGATGCTCAGAATCAAGGTCAGTGCTCAATTACTGTAAATCTACCAGCCTTGGGTTATATAGTCTATATCCTTCGTACCTGCATATTTACTGGAATATCTCAAATCCTTTCAGGGAGTAGGTTAGTTGTATATTTTAAAACATTCAGGTGGGAGGACAAGTACAAAACTTTAAGAATATGAGACCCCAAATCTTATATCTTAAGGTGCAATGTAATATAGTGGTTAAATCTATACTACTTAGTTCAAATCTCAACCCAGCCATTTCTGACTTTGGACAAGATCTTAATCTCTCTGTGATTCACTTTTTAAAAATTTATTTATTTATTTATTTGACAGAGAGAACACAGCTAGAGGGGGAGCACAAGCAGGGGGGGTGAGAGAGGGAGAAGCAGGCTTGCCTCCCAGCAGGAAGGCGGATGTGGGGCTTGATCCCGGGACTCCAGGATCATGACCTGAGCCAAAGGCAGACACTTAACAACTGAGCCACCCAGGCAACCCACGTGATTCACCTTCTTTATCTCTAAGTGGAGAAAACAAAAATACGTCTTTCTAGGGCTATTTTACAGAATAAATGTATCAATATACATGAAGCACTTAGAACAGCAAGCACTAAAAATGATTTGCTCTTATTATCTCGTGGGCTGATGGTAACTTCTATCAGTGCGTGATATGGTCAAAATGTCAAATGCTCTTATTAGGCTACTGAACTTTATACATTCAAATGCAACATATAATTCTTACCCACTGTAGCAGATGCTGATGAAAGCAGAGATTTGCCCCAGGAGCCCCAGCCTGCCCATCCCCCTCCACGTGAAGGTGAATCCGTAGCCTGCAGAAAAACAGATTAGCAGAGGGTTAGCAATTCAGTATATGCAGAAATAACAAACAAAACAAAAAAAAGCAACCCTTTGGTTTGAAACAAAAAGGTTTAAAAAAATCACCAGTGACCATATCTCCCTGGCTTAACGTTCATAAGGGCCATAAGAGAATACATAAAAGAATACAACCCACATTTCAATGTGTACTTTGAAACACACTTGATTAGTGGTGGTGTTGGCTTCTTCAGGCTTGGCTTGAAGAGAGAGGAAGGGAGTTTGCTGTTAACAAATATCCCCTTGTCTGGAAGACAGGGACAAGGGCTGTAGGGGTAAACCATTTATATATCAGGGCAAAAAGTGATTTGAAAAAGCTCAAAACTCTGGCAACTTTCTGGGGCTCTGGGTGGCTCATTCGTTAAGTTTCTGCCTTCGGCTCAGGGCTCAGATCATGATCTCGGAGTCTCGGGATCAAGCCCCGCACAGGAAGCCTGCTTCTCCCTCTCTCACTCCCCCTGCTTGTGTTCCCTCTCCCGCTGTGTTTCTCTCTGTCAATAAGTAAATAAAATCTTAAAAAAAATACCTCTGGCAACTTTAACATAGCTAAACAAACATTCTCTTCCAGGTAGAGGTAATTTTCCAGTCTCTGGGGTGACAGGAGGGAGCTCTGATGGATAACAGGTGAGGTGTAGAAAAGCACCAGTAAGCCTGGGGATGGGGAGCAGTAAGAGGTATAGCCTTCTGAGGTAGACTTCTTTCTTTCTTTCCTCTTTCTTTCTTTCTTTCTTTCCTTCTTTCTTTCTTTCTTTCTTTTTCCTTCCTTCCCTTCCTCCCTCCCTCCCTCCCTCCTTCCTTCCCTCTTCCTTCCTTCCTTCCTTCCTTCTTTCTGAGACTTACTTATTTTGAGGGGGGCAGAGAGAGAGAGATGGGGGGTGAGCGGAAGAAGCAGAGGGATAGAGAGTCTTAAACAGACTGTGCGCTGAGGTGGAGTCCAACATGAGCTCAATCTCATGACCTTGAGACCAGGACCTGAGCCGAAATCAAGAGCTGGATGCTCAACCAACTGAGCCATTCAGGCACCCTGAGGTAGATGCCTTTCAAGGTATCTTTCACTGTCTCTGGGCTCTTGGGTTCAAAAATCTTCTGCCTAAGTATTTGGATTGAGATTGAGAGACTCTGGTTCAGCTTGAGTTGGTTGCCCAAATAGAAGATGAAAACTCAGGCAATGTAGGGTGACCATATTCCATCCGCCATGGCAACTAAGGATTAAGAGAAATCAGAGTGAGCTGAATGGAGATACGCTCAGAGAAGATGTTGAATTCCTGACAGCTTCTCAGCTCCTAGGTCCCTCCTCAAGGCCCTATTACATCTTTGAGTTCCATGAGATTCCTGCATAGTCAGTGAGTCTGTCTGTTTCTTTTTTCAAATGTTTTGTTCACTGATGTATCCCCAGAGCCTAGAAGAGTACATGGCATACAATAAGTGCATAATACATTTATCTGTTGAGTGAATGACTGAAATTCATCCATTTTCTTAAGTATGTAATAGTTTCTGTTACTTGCAACCGATGAGCTCTGACTTGGTTAGTGGAACTACAGCTTTCCCTTATTATCTAGGAACATATTCTAGAAAATGAGGCAAGAACACATTAGGAGTAATACATTAGGTGCTGGAGAATCACAACTCTTTCCTCCAAAAAAAAAAAAAAAAGAAAGAAAGGAGTTCAGCAAAATATTCCTACAGAGCTTGTAGCTTCTATAACTTTTGACCCAAGCAAGGCTGGTCCATCAGTCAGCCCCTTCCCTTCTCCCTGCTGCCTTCTCCCTTTGCAGATGAGGGGGGTCACGTTAAATAGTTTGGGCTCATGAGACACAAATGGGAAGGCTTTTGTTTTCAGGATAAACTACACAGTAATGGCAGGTGCCAACTCTTCCTACCATCCTTTTTTTCTGCCCTGAATGTGAATATGATGGAAAGGCAGACATGAGGGAAAGGCCAGGGAACCAGAGAGTCGCTGTTCCTAGTACTGTTAAGCTACTAAACCAATGGGAGTAGTTGACTATCTTCATTCTTTCTGTTAAGTTAAAAAAAAATAATAAGTTGCTATTTGGTCAGCTACTCTATGTTGGATTTTAGTTATTTGTACCCAAAGGCATTCTTAACTGATTCACCAAATATCAAACACCATCCATCAGTACAGACTACTGGTCAAGAGAAAGGTTATGGAATTAAATTTCTTGGCTTCAACTCCAGGCTCTGCCATTTTGGGCAGGTTATTTAAGTTTTTGAGACATCATTTACTCATTACAAAATGAGACACAGTAGTATAAGAACAAATAACCTCACAGGGTTATTGTGAATATTAAAAGAAATAATTCATATTAAGCTTTGAGCATAGTGCCTAGCACATAATAAATACTCTACCAATGTTAACTAATTAATAATAATAATAATAAAACTATATTTTTAACACTAAGAAGCACAAAGCTTTGAAAGTTGACTGACATTTATTTCTGTCTGGAAACAATGAGGAGCTTGTTAACACAAATGGAAGTACTCATGATTCATGACTGTCTGCTTTCATTTTTGGTGTCTACTTTGATTTACTTCACTTCTGCAATGGGAGCCAATGGCAATTTCATACCATCATGAAGACAGATGTAAGCCGGTGATTAATATCATTCTTTCAGAGGACAAATCACTACCTATGTCATTAGGAAGAGTTAATACACTTAGGGGTGACAGCTTCTGACTCAAATCGATAATACTTAATATGCTCTGACAGCTGGTAATTGACTAGCAAATGAAAATAAATGTTAAATGAGTCTAGAACTTTTTGCAGTATAAATGACTGCTTCAATTGCTTTATTAATAAAGCTCCTTTGACACTGAGCTGTGATCAGCTATGAAGAATATTCATTATCAATGGCAAATACTCAAATGACTAAATGTGCACATTTAATAGAAAAACCATATAAACTAACATTCCAACATGAATTCTCATCTCGAGTATTGCCTCTGCTTTAAATGACTTTAATGTTATACACTTAAGAGTCTATAGGTAGGCAGCATGGATCCACTCAGATCTTTCATTATCAAATGTGGTTATTTTAAAACTTTTTTTCTCATCCTCGTCCCATTGACCTCCCCCCCACACCTCCTTTAACAGACATACAAATTGGTGGAGAAACCCAAGGCCACCAGCTGGGAACTCTTTTAACTTCCTGCCCCTCCTCATAAACTCTCAGAAGAATGACTTCATTTCACAAGAGCAAATCAGACCTGGCTTGATCAAGAGGGATATCCAAAACTCAACTGAAGATCATTTAAACATCAGCAACTGTTGTGTGGTCCTAAGAATATGAAGAATGCAGGATTTCATCGAGTTCAAAGTTCTTTAAATAGAAAAGATAGGTACACATCTGGTGTCTCATTTAAAGGTCTTTATCATTAAATGGAAAATACATTAATTTATTTATGCTATCAGACATATATGTGTCATTAGATAGAAAAAATGTACAAATGTTACAATTCCATCGAATTTGAAGGCCTTTAACATTTAGATGGAAACACAGGTACTTGTCATAAAAGATCAAAGGTCAAGATCAAGATCAAGAATCAGGTACTGTGCAGAGCTCACATCTATGAGACCAAACCCTTTTTATGTTTTGTTACTCATGATACAGCTGCTCTGAAAACGGGCTCAGTGTAACATTCAGGGAGATGGAAATTGCTCTGGATGCCTGCAGTTCTGTCAAAATATTTGCTTGAAAATGGCCTCAGTTATTTCCAAGCAATTTTCTTCCTTGGTAGTATGCATCATTCCACTCTGGGAATATTTGAAATTAAATCTAGAAAGGTTTAAAGCATCAACATCATACTATTAATATATTTATGCATATTGGTCTTTTTTGCATTTTGTTTAAGAAATTAGAGTGAAACTAAAAAAACAATTTAAAGTGAATGATTGAATGATTAGACTTTTTAAAAGATATTTATTTGACAGAGAGAGAGAGAGAGAGCACAAGCAGGGGGGAGTGGCAGGCATAAGGAGAAGGAGAAGCAGCCCCTCCCCATGAAGCAGGGAGCCTGATGTGGGGCTTGATCCCAAGACCCCAGGATCATGATCTGAGCTGAAGGCAGATGCTTAACCAACTGAGCCACCCAGGCACCTTAAATGATTAAACTTCTGATTTTAAGTTGAAATCTTCCTAAGTTCATGTATGGTATTACAACATCTAACAGGTCTTTAGGGCTACTCTATAATTTAAGTTAATAGGTTTATAATACTTCCCATACACTCAGCAAGGTTTTGTTTGAGTAGATAAATGAGGTGCTTAAAAAGAAAACAGAATATAATTTTCATTCATACAGACACAGTTTTAAAGTATTTGAACGTACTTAAGCTGGTAAAAAGGGCCAATCATTCATCAAAATTCCCTTGAAAGTGCCTGTTCGGGTGCCTGGTGGCTCAGAGGGTTAAGCCTCTGCCTTCAGCTCAGGTCATGATCTCAGGGTCCTGGGGTCCTGGGATGGAGTCCCACATCGGGCTCTCTGCTCAGCAGGGAGCCTGCTTCCTCCTCTCTCTGGCTGCCTCTCTGCCTATTTGTGATCTCTCTCTGTCAAATAAATAAATAAAATCTTTTAAAAAAAAAAGAAAGTGCCTGTTCAACTTTACTAGACTTCCAAATACAGTAAGATTTGTGAGATGAATATAAAGCCTAGGAAGAATTGCATTTTTGAATTTATAACCTTAATATATTGAACACTAATTGTTTAAGCCAAATTAAAAGTCTGAGAAGTCCTTTTTATTTTTTAATTTTCTTAAAGATTTTATTTATTTATTTGAGAGAGAGAGAGAGAGAGAGAAAGAGAGAGAGAGAGAGAGAGAGAGAGAATATGAGAGGGGAGAAGGTCAGAGGGAGAAGCAGACTCCCCATGGAGCTGGAGCCCGATGTAGGACTCGATCCTGGGACTGCAGGATCAGGACCTGAGCTGAAGGCAGTAGCTTAACCAACTGAGTCACCCAGGAGCCCTTATTTTTTAGTTTTTAAAGAAGATTTATTTACTTGAGAGAGAGAGGTAGGGGAGGGGTGGAGGGAAAGGGAGAGAGGTAGAGAATCTCTAGTAGATTCCCCACTGAGTGTGGAGCCTGACGTAGGGCTCGATCCTGGGACCCTGAGATCACAACCTGAGCCAAAATAAAAAATCAGATGCTCAACCAACTGAGCCACCCAGGTGCCTCATGAGTAGTTCTTTTTTTTTTTTTTTTTTTTTTTTTAAAGACTTTATTTATTTGACAGAGAGAAACACAGCCAGAGAGGGAACACAAGCAGGGGAAGTGAGAGAGGGAGAAGCAGGCTTCCTGCCGAGCAGGGAGCCCGATGCAGGGCTCGATCCTGGGTCTCCAGGATCATGACCTGAGCCAAAGGCAGTCGCTTAACCAACTGAGCCACCCAGGCGCCCCATGAGTAGTCCTTTTTATGCACAAATCACACACTGGCCTACACCAAAACCCATCTAATCCCAAATCTAACTTGACTACACCCCCATTTATAATTACCTCCTTCCCTTATAGCATTATGGAAGTGATGTCTTCCTCTTAATTATAATTCTCACCTCCCCCTGAACTCCACTGGGCCTGAGTGGGTTGGTGTTCCTTCCTCTCCTGGATTTTCAACCTTCCTCCACCTGCTACTTCCCACATTCAATCATGGACACGATTCCCCCACTTTAAAACCAACAAATGAAAATCAAAATGACAAAATGTTTTTTTCAAACCTATCTGGTGTCTGCTCTCCCTCCTGCTTCTACACCTCTTATAAGAGGTGTCTACTGTCCTTAACTTCCCCCCTTCATTCCTCCACCTGCCATAGGACTCGCCCATGGCCACAACGACTGCGTGAAACCATTCTCATCAAGGTCACCATGGATCCCGTTTGTCATTTATTTTGTGACCTTTCATTAGCACCTGCAGCTTAAACACATCTCCAGTCTTAAACTCCTTTCTTCTCATGGCTTCCATGCCCTGTCTTTGGACTCTGACTTTCTTGGCCCATTTTTTTTATTTCAGTCTACTTTAGAAAGTTTCTAAATGCATGTTGTGATATTATGGGGAGTGCTTAACTAAGCTGCAATCCAAGTGTTTCCAGCATTACAAGAAAATATGCACAGTTCAGGGTGCTCAGCTGACATTCTAATCAAGAAAGTCACCCTCCAGGGGCATATAGCACGAACATTTCTATTATCTCTCACTTTATTAACACCTGATGCTTTGCTAATTAGTCTACTGAATTGCAGAAGTGGATTTTAACTGGTAGACAGAGTGAACTACTAACTAGCCTTCTGAATACCCGAAAGGAGGTCTACATGGTGAAATTAAAGGTATTCAAGAGTTACAGATAGCTATATTTACTTTAGAATCTCTACCTTTTTATGAACAGGGCATAAGAAAGGTTTTTATCTTGTGTTAGAGGGGGTTCTCTATCCAGCTCTGGACTCTGGGGAATTCTAGGGTTTTTTTGACACCAGCTCTAAAGGAAGAAAATCCTGCCTCTAGAATTTTAGGCATTTGTCTTGAGTGAAACTCATTCAGCGTGGTGGTCAAAGCACCTAAAAGGATAGACCAATGAGAAACAGTTCTTAATTAATGTTCAATTTTAAAATGTCTATGTGGTACAATGTGATTTGTGAGCTGATTTCCCTTATACAATGCGCTAAGATAACCAACTGCCCTAAAATCCCTTGGATGTCCTATGGCATGTTCAATACTGAACTATCTCCTCAATCTCACCCAGTGCCCCAAATAGCTATATTGTAATCTATATTGTAGCATTAGTAGTTCCCAAACACTGGCCCATTGATTGACTATAAGTATATTCTAGGGGAACTTATTAAAAACACAGAAGTCTTCACTCCCTTTGGGATCTTTTAAATAAGAATTGCAGTGTAGAGCCTAGTAATCTGAATCTTTAACAATCTCCCTAGGTTATTCCACTACAGGAATTATTGCCTTATATGGCCAAACTGCTCCAGCATCCACCAAAGCCCAACACTGAGTGCCATCATGGAGAGTAGGCTTAAAGGGGGCATACTCAAAAAGAACAGGAGTAAACATGACTCATTCATTTAAGAGGCAAAAATCTGCCATCT
Organism: Spilogale gracilis; assembly: GCA_004023965.1. NCBI lineage: Eukaryota > Metazoa > Chordata > Mammalia > Carnivora > Mephitidae > Spilogale > Spilogale gracilis. The sequence goes on along the minus strand of PITA01020719.1, from coordinate 13,994 downwards.
GTGTGTCTTGGTCTATGTTTGCTCTTCTTTGTCTCCCTGGACAACAATTTTATGGCTCTTATATATTCCATTTTTCCTTTTCTAGGGAGAGAACTAACCAGTGCTAGTCTGTTTTTCTCTGTGAGTACCTTTGGTGATAGCATAGGAATTCTTCACTTTCATAATTGACCTTATGTATTGGTGTTAAACAGTAGAGATGACTTTTCCCCCCACTCTGGGCAACAATTTCTTGGTGTTAAGGACTTAAGGAAATTTGATTTTAGATTGGATCTTGTAGGGACTGATGTACCAGTCTATAATAAGTTCCCAGAAAAATCTCTGGAAATCAATGTCACTCCTGACTAGCACTCCAGAAAAACATCTCTAAAGTGAGGCTGAAGATGTCCCTGACTCCCGAAGATTGATTTAAGCGGCCTGTCTAAGGCTTTCCTTGTGTCTGCCCTATCTAATACCATAGGGTATGTGCTCATTACTTTTATACAATACCCCCTTCTCCAACTAGACCATAGGCCTCCTGAAGGTCGTTGAGCCACGGAGATTCCTGGGCACAACATGTGGTGTCACAGGGCTGGTAGAGGCCTTCGAGAGTCCCAGCTCCAATATTCAGATGAGTTTGGGGGCCATCTCTCATGAATGTGGTAGAGCAGATCCCGCCGGAAGTCTCAACTGAATGGCTTCTAGTGGGCACATCATAATGGGTGAGAAAAAGAAGGCGCACCAAAGACAGAGATTGCTTTTCTGAGTGCAAAAACTAGGAGTGGTGTGATCCTTCAAGCCAGAGGTAGCAGCTGGGCAGCTGGCAGAACCCCTGGCCTCTTCCTCTTTTCTGGGCCCTCCTAGCCAACCCCTACCTGCCAGGTTATCGCCACTGGGCTGATTGAAGCTAATAAGGTGGGTTTTAAGGGAACCCAGACCCAAAGTGACTATGCAGATACAAGTCACTTAAAGAAAAAAATATATATACATCTAAGCACATTACCACAAAATCTAGTGTGTCCTAGAAGACACTGGTTTAAACTTTCTCAAAGTCAATTCTGCCAGCTTTTTGTTTTTGTTTTAATTGTTGCTGTTTTTGTTTGTTTTGTTTTTACAAAGCAGACTTTTTCCCATAGGAGTTTGTTTAAAGGGATAATGAAATTTTTTAAGGCTCAGATATACCTGGAATCAAGCAGGCTTTTCAGCCTGGCTATTTTCCTGTTGGACCTGCCATTCCTCAGGGGACCAGTGTTCAAGATCCATAGTCAACTTGTAAATGAACTTTTGATTCCAGGTTTTCTTTAGAATGAATTGTCTTCTACATCAAGAGAAAAATCATTGTTTTCATCACCGCAGAAGGATTTTTCCTAAGTATCCTGCAAGGCAATAAGCTAGAGCAAATGAACAATGCTTGAAGACAAAGCATAGCATTGACTTCTTGTATAAACTGAAAAGGATAAGTTACCAAGAGAGATAGTAGAACCCCCTTCTGTGGGTAATCCTTAAAGAGAAACTAAATCTGTATCTACTTCGAAGGGTTTAAATATGACCTGCTGAAATAGCTGTCCTCTTCCAGCGAGGCCATTCCACTGACCATATCGGCTTTCTGCCCTCTTAGAACAAACATCCTGACGGGCATTCCTCCCACAACTTGGTTTCATCTGCGCTCCTGGTGCAAGGCCACGCACATCTACCCACCGCTACAGTCCCATGGCCAACATTTGCACTTCCATCCAGATAGTTTTGGGATGCCTCACGATGAAGAAATACTCTTTTCCAAGTCCTTGAAAACTATCAGTGTCATGCTGGGAGAGGAGAGCACTACTTGTATACTAACTGGCTCTAACTCTATAGCAGTAAGGGGGTTTAAAAAGAGCTTTCAAAAGCGGGTCATGATCCTAGAGTCCCGTGATTGAGTCCTGCATCCGGCTCTCTGCTCAGAGGGGTCGGGGGTAAGGGGGTCTGCTTCTCCCTCTGACTTCCCCCTCTCATGCTCTCTCTCTCTTAAATAAATAAATAAAATCTTTTTTAAAAAGGACTCATTCTGGGGCACCTGGGCGGCTCAGTTGGTTAAGCGGCTGCCTTCGGCTCAGGTCATGATCCCGGAGACCCGGGATCGAGCCCCACATCGGGCTCCCTGCTCGGCGGGAAGCCTGCTTCTTCCTCTCTCGCTCCCCCTGCTTGTGTTCCCTCTTTCTCTGTGTTTCTCTCTGTCAAATAAATAAATAAAATCTTTAAAAAAAAATAAAAAGGACTCATTCAGTTTGCTCAAAAAATGAAGAAGGAAGACACGCAGGAGCATACTGACTTTTTATTGTGCTGTCTTTATTAGCAATCTCATTTTCATTGTTGGAAGTCCAGAATTGGAATGTATAATCTATCTGTCGGGAGCACATATATTTTGAATTAGTGGAGCTTGTGTTGTTCTTTAAGTCACCTCAGGTTACAACGCTGTGGCCAAGATATGGTTTTCTTAATGTACAAAGATATTTACTGGCAGCAGCACTTATGATAAGAATAGAGAATCACGGCTTCCCACAACAGAAAGCGTGCAGGAAAAACAGTTTCCGGAGTCAGGTACGTGGGTGTATACAGTCATAGGATTTTTAAATATACATCCTGTTGGCTGTTTCTCTGGGGAACTAACTACTACAGCATCAGTATTTTCTAAAGCTTTCCCAGGGGTTGAAATGTTCAGCTGGAGTTGAGAATCTCTGGTCTACAAGTGCTTAATCCCTTAGGGGGTCCATGGATGGCTTTGAACGGTCTGTGAACCCTTGGAACTCACAGATGAAATTGTGCCTGTACGTCTACTATATCTCATTCATGTTCTCAGCTGGTCCTCAGATGCCCTCCCTGACATCCCCCTACAACTACTATTTGCTTTTGTTTAAATATCTCTAGTCATAGGAAATACCATCTCCTCTGAGGAAGTCCATCTCCTCCATAAACGGTTCTCAAAGTCAAACCCCTTGAGGAAACTGAGGCACAAGGAGCCTTATTTTGAATAAAAGAATCACAAGACATTAGTCAGAAGAATACCCAGGGCAGTTCGTGTGAAAATTCTTCATTTTATAGAGGGAAAACGTGAGGCATGGACAAATTATGTGTCTTACCCCAAATTAATAGTGTTAATGTTAGGTATGAGGGGGAAAGCCAGGCCCCTGGGTTCCTTGTTTGGTTTCCTCCCTTCATTGCAGGCAGTAGAGTCCCTTCAGGGAGGTAACCCACAGTGGGACACGTCAGAGGAACAGGGCTGGGGCCTGAGGGAAAAGCCTGACTCCCCATCGCGTACCTTCACTCAGAGGCAGGCTTGGAAGGAAGTGGCCCGCTTCCTTCTTCCATGTTGAATGCCTCTCCATCCCCGTCAGCCCCAATGTGACAGAAGGTGAAGATGCCAAGAAAACCCAGCTCGATGGTCATACTGGTGTTGTATAAGGCACCAACTGAGAGACACTGGTCTGTTTTATCCCCCAGAAAGACAGGCATAGACACCAGAGGGAGGGGGCCATGAACACATTCTGCCTCTGGTCCTCTAGAAGGTGTTGTGTGATAATAAAAGAGTGATCTGAGAGTTTAAGATCCCCATAGTGGATTCGTAACTATGTGTTAAAATTTAAGTGATATGAAAGAAGCACTGAGTTGTTTAGGGTAGAATCAGGCTCATTAAGTTGGACTCATTATATTCAATATTTCAATATCTTCCATTGGTTACCAAGTAGCTTAATATCTCCCTAGGTTGCTTCTTATCTCTGAGCCGGATTGCATCTATAGATTAAGGTTAATAATATTCAGCTTAGAACCTCAAAGGACTATTGCATGGAGTGAATTACCTAAGTGGCTAGTGGGGTGCCAGGCATATAGAATGTGGCCAGTCTTTGGTGGCTGTTACTATTATCACAATTATCAAAATGAAAATATTATAATGACCAATTATTCTCCTATCTGTCTTTTCTCACCATACAACACCCTTCTGAAGATAGAGGGGATATCCCGATCTCCATAAGCATAGAAAATACCCCGATCTGTGCCCATGGCAGGATCAGGAAGAACTTAGGGTGAACTGAATGGAATGGACCACACCTACCAGATTCGTCTGTTCTTTCAGGGGTATTTCAGGTCCAAGCTCTGCCTCGAGGCTGACGGAGTCAATGCATTCAACAAGAGCATCGTCAGTCACTTCTCCATTGAGGGGGGGCTCTGTGGCACTGGCGTGATGAGGCTGCTCAGGGAGCTCAGTGTCAGTAGTCTCTGCATCCCGGACGGTGGCAGTTTCATGCCCCTCTTCTCTGGCGTCAGCTGCTGTCGGCTCATTTGAAATCACAGCTGGATCACAGCAGGCTTTCGGTGAAAATTCATTCTCTTCGGGCATCTTGGCAGTTTCCGCTTTGTCTGCAGTGGCTGAGGTGTCACCCGCTTCTTCAGACATTTTAATACCTGTCAACATGATTACAAACACTTTCTGCTTTAATCTGAACTGTGAAGTTTTAATCCAAAACCCCAAATAATCAAATTTGGTAGTGGAAGGCTTTCTTCTACCAATAAGAAACTTTATGTACCTTTGGGGTAGGCTGAACTGTGGTCCCCAAGGATATCCATATCCTAATCCTTGGAATCTGTGAATGTTATCCCTATGCAGCAAAGGGGAGTTTGCATATACGGTTGAATTAAGGATCTTGGGATGGGGAGATTATCCTGGGTTATCTGGGTGGATCCTAAATGAAATAAGTGTCTTTAAAGAAAGACAGAAGATTTGATTATAGAGAGGAAAAGGTGATGGGAAGACAGGAGCACAGCTTGGGGGGATGAAGATGAAGGAGGGCGGATGGGGGAGGCCATGAGAAGCTGCAAAAGTCAGGGAAACCATTCTCTTCTCAGAGATGCCAGAAAGAACCAGACCTACCAACACCTTGATGTTAGCTCAGTGAAACTGGTTTTGGACGGCTGACCTCCAGAACTATAAGAGAATAAATCTGTGTTGTTATAAGCCGCTAAGTTTGTTGTAATTTGTTATAGCAGCTGTAGGAAACCAATACGACCCTACAGTGCTATCTCTAAACTTTCAAGGATCTCTTACATGGTATGTGTTGATACTTCTATGGAAACTAATAGTATTATCTGTGTCTGTGGAATTATTTAATATCATTTTATTAATGAAAATTATAACAATAATGAGAATAAGCATAGAAAGGACCTGAGAGCTTATCAAAAGCAACTTGCTGTTTAGCCTTGCAACGTCGTTAGAGATTCACGTTGAGAAAAGACCTATGTACACTTTCGTGTGCTTCGCTGGACATCAGCCGGTGAAGGCCTGGGCTTTGTTTGGACAACAGTTTACACAGGGAAATACAGGAGGAGTTGGAAGGGAAAAAAGTGTGGTATTGAGTCAAATGAGGCAGGTCACCCTTATGAAATTACCTACAAAGCTAAAAACTCTTTATGAAGCTTGCAAGTTATTGTATCATGTAGGACAGCACCACTCAACAGAAGCTTTTGCAATGATGAGAATGTTCTACATCCGCACTGTCCAATGTTGTAGTTAATATCCACATGTGCCCATTCAAAATGGGACATGTGGCTGGAGCAACTGAGCAACGACATTTTTTTGAAAAGATTTATTTATTTGAGAAAGAGAGAGAGAGGGCATGGGTAAGAGCAGAGGGAGAGAATCTCAAAGAGACTCCCTCTGAGCATGGAGCCCCATGTGAGGCTTGATACCACGACCCCAAGATCATGACTTGAGCCCAAATCAAGAGTCAGGTTCTTAACTGACTGAGCCAGCCAGGTGCAGCCCCCCATCTTTTTAAAAGAACATTGTACACCCAGCATGGAACCCAATATAGGGCTTGAACTCATGACCCTGAAATCAAGGCCTGAGCTGAGATCAAGGGTCAGAGGCTTATCCAACTGAAGGACCCAGGTCTCCCAGCAACTACATTTTAAATTTCATTTAATTTTAAATGATTTAAGTTTACATCTTACATAGGCACATGTAAGGTAGCTAGTGGCTACCTTACTGGATAGCACAGATCTAGAAGGCTCATCTGAGAAAAACCTCAGGGCTGCCGACAGCTATCATTTATTGAGTGCCTATTAAGTGCACAGTTCTTACATATATTGTTTTCTGTGAGTTAGATATTAGGATCTCCATTTTATAGATGAGAAAACTGAGCCTCAGTAAGTGGCAGATTTGAGGTTCGAACCCATCTAACCTTGAAGCTGAACCATATCAGAACTGTATCTGCAGTGCCACCAGCCTCTTCTCTCACATTCAACCAGTGCCCCAATCCTAGAGGCTCTTGATTCAGAATTCACGTCTTGTCTTTTACCTCTCTCCCCACAGTCACCCCTCTAGCTCAGGTTCTCGTTATGGTTCATTTCAACGCTGGGTTCAAACTTCCCCTGTTGCTCTCCCTTTCACTTCTCCATCCCTCCCCATCCTGTTTCCATATCCTCAGGGCCTTCCCATCATTGAGATGAGGCCACCAACTTTAGCTGGAATTCAAGCACCTCTGCACTTTTAATCCCACCAGCCTTACTCCCACTCTTCCCTTCCAAAACCTGGACCAAGACGGTGACATTCACAAGGCTGTTGGTTCAATATGTTGTTTTTTCACACATTTGAGACCCAGTTAAAATAACCACCGCCTCCATTGTTCGTTCTTCTCAACTGGGTATCATTTTTCTTCCTCTGACCTGGCAGAATGCTTTGTGCCTAGCTCTCCTTGGTTAGAGTTGCTTGAGGGTTTTCCTATTCTAGTACATTGTAAAGACAATGAAGACAAGGGTCTTCCTTATATTGTTTTCATGTTTTATGTAGCACTTAAGGTGGTTTCTTGAATGTAGTGGAAAGCTCAACACATGTGTGTTGTAATATTAATATTTTTGGAGACTGAAAATTAAAATGTAATTTGGATTAGTGTTTTTGTATTTCTTGGGTAAACACCCACTAGTACGATCACTGGGTAAACACCCAGTAGTATGATTACTATAGTATGTTACAATCCAGTATGACCACTGGATTGTAGGTGCACCTCTGTGTTCATAGCAGTGTTATTTACGAGAGCAGCATTATTTATGGAAGCAGCCCAAGCATCCCTCAGTAAGCGAATGGAAAAAGATGTGAGATATATACATATTTCACATATATAGATATACCTATCTAATAATATATAATACGTATATTTAATGCAGCCAGAAAAAAGAATCAAATCTTGAAATCTTGTCATTTGCAATGACAAACTAGAGTATTATGCTAAGTGAAATAAGTAAAGTCAGATAAAGACAATACCATATGATTTCACTCATAGGTAGGATTTAGGAAACAAAACAGACAAAGAAAAAAAGAGAGAGAGAGAGAGAGACAGAAACCAATAGATAGACTCTTGACTATAGAGAACAAACTGATGGTCACCAGAGAGGAGGTGGTTGGGGAGATGGGGGAACCAGGTGATAGGGATTAAGGCGGTCACTTGTGATGATCACCAGGTGACTACAGAATTGTTGAAACATGATATTGTATCCCTGAAACAAATATAAAACTGTATGTTAACTCTATTGGAGTTAAAGTTTTTAAAAATGTAATTTAAGATAAAAGCACGTAGAAAATGCCTTTACCCATTTATTTCACAAGAGCTACCTTACAGCAAATGGTTCCAAATAATCCGTATTGCCTTTCCTTTGTCCTTCACCACCCCATGAACTAACTAAGGATGTTTCCTTTCAAACAAAAATCCTTGAATTCAGTAGTAACACTCCCATGAACAAGCCTATGGGTGGGAAAGGCAAAAAAATGCGCACTTCCCTTTAGCTGGCACATAAAGTCGAGGACAGTCAAGATGGGAGGTGATCTGTCAACGTGTATGGTCAATGCCTAGTTGAAATAAGAAAGAAGGAAACAAGGCCACTGTGCAGAAAAGGCAGCTGCCACCGTGGCTTATAGGAGGAAGGCGGAATTGAGTGAGGGGCTTGAGAAGCTGCTGTCCTTTTGGAAGCTTACAAAATCTTGAGAATCTCTCAGTCAGGACTGGGCTAGGACAGCAGCCTGCTGGCCACATCTTGCCCTCCGCCTGTTACGGTAAGATTTTACTGGGACACAGACACATTCATTTGCTGACGTACTGTCTAAGGCTTCTCTGAGACTGCAATGGCTGGGATGCCTGGTGGCTTAATCAGTTAAGCAGCCGCCTGGGGCTCAGGTCACGATCCTGGGGTTCTGGGATCAAGCCCCGCATCAGGTTTCTTGCTCAGTGGGGAGTCTGTTTCTTTCTCTCCCACTGCCTGTAGCTCCCGCTGCTTGAGCTCTTGAATTCTCTCTCTCTCTCTCTGGCAAATAAATAAAATCTTGAAGGAAAAAAAAAAGGCCTTATAGCCCACAAAGTTGCAAAGCCTAAAATACTTATTATCAGGCCCTTGACAAAAATGTTTGCTAACATTGCTCGGGTGCTATGACCTAAACCTTTTTCCGTTTTATCCTATCCTCATATGGGTCCTGGGGACATAAGGAGAATGGATCTGTGAATCAATGATGCTTCAGCATCACTTTTGCTCCCACCTTGTAGTCATCAGTAGCTGGTCATGGGCACTGTCTGATATTTTCATTTCTTTATAATTTGAAAATTCTTATTATTCATCTGGATGACTAAGGCACTCCAAACTATTTTACTTTTCTATAAGCAGGGATGTGCGAATAAACTTGGCTGTAATAAACATTCCTGGGCAAAGAAAAAAGATTTTGGACACTTTGTCGACTATGCTTTGCCCTAAATGTGTCACCATGCTGTTCATACTGGGCTCTAAAATACTCCAGTATCTATTGTGTGACATAAGTAGGTATAATTCACAGCCAGGGCGGGGAGGGGGGGACGGGGTAGCGGTTAACATTGGAGCTGCCCTATCCAGGAATATACTCTCCGGAGGACTTGAGTTAGCACTCAAAATCCATAATTGGGGGCACCTGGGTGGCTCAGTCAGTTAAGCCTCTGCCTTCACCTTGGGTCAGGAGCCTGGGGTCCTGGGAGCGAGTCCTGCATCAGGCTCCCTGCACCTTGGGGAGCCTGCTTCTCCCTCTGCCTCTCTCTGTCTCGAATAAATAAATAAAATCTTTTAAAAAATCTGTAATTGGGTGCCCTCCTCTAAAGGGTTTCACTAACACCTCTTTAGTTACCACACCTGGCTGTGCTAATTAGCACAAGGGAAATTAGAAACCATTTTTCATGGGTGAAATGGGAAATGCTTCAGATAGATGGACTGGGAAGCGATCACATAGAGGTGCGACCTGCCCTTCTATTCCTCGGGCATAAGATTATATCGGGTCCAGCAGCTTAGCCTTCTTTGAGGTAGAGATTTTCTATTTCTGCTTTGACTGCGGAGCACCCCAAAGCCTGACTGGGTTATCCTCCCTCTAGAGTAGTCCTTATCACAGGCCCTAAAGCACGGACAGCACCGACTTCAACAAGCTTCTAAGAACAAGCTGGGGGCCCAACTGCCTTAGGTCTGTTCGCCTCAATTGTAGAAAAATGGCTGTGACAAAAACCTCTTTTCCCTGCAACTGTCCTGCCTTCAACAAGCAATAGGAAGTCATCCCTTCAGAAACACCCCAAATCAGCTGTAAGGTGTTGAATCCATACTGTTAAAAATATTTATGGACAACTTACACATTTCAGAGACTGTATTTTGACATCAGTTTGGGTAATAAAAATGGTCACCATAATATTCAGCCCTACTTTAACTGCTAATTGTTTGTATCTTTAATCTCTATTTACTTCGACCTGTTACAGGTCTCCATTTTCTCTAAACAAAAACCAAACCCCCAAATCTTCTTCGTTTGCTCTGGTCAACCTTCATCCCCTTGGGTGTTATGACAGGAGAGATGTAATTAGTTCTAAGACGGTATCCTTGTATCCAATGCCTTTAGAAACTGTTGTGTCCTAAAGACACAGCTGTTTGGGCACAGTGACCGTTGGAGTGCACTTGGACTACAGCTGTGACACATGTTGTTTCCTGGGGCAGTCCCCATCTCGGCCTCAGAGCCCGAGAAGCAGTCAGACAGAAATCTCTCCCGATTTAGGGTTTGAAACATTCATCACTGCAGCCCGTCTTGATGCTAGCGAAACTCAACCCACAGGAACAAGGAGGCTTCTTTAGGAAACTTCAAGGAGAGGAAGAGTAGCATATAAAGGAGCCTTTGTGGGCTGGGAGTAAGTTAGTTTTTCATGAGTAAATTCATTCATCACCTAAAATGCTCCCAGAACTATGCGAGGTATTGGAGCAGCAATATCACAGGCTCCAAAAATAAGTTTTAGAACGGAAGGCATGGCTACTCTCGTTCAGAAAATGAATGATGTGTTTGCATGTTATCCCTGGTCAGTGAAGGTCCAGGAAACTGTTTCAAGCAAACATGCAACAGTTAAACGAGGATACAAGACAGCATGCCAAATAAGGGAAAGATGTGCCGGGATGAGACTGACCTCATGCAAAGGAGAACCTTGAAAGTGGCATTTTGTCTTGATATGAATTCTCAGGCATGGTGGGATAAGAGTATGTGCAAATGTCCTGCATCAGAAATGAAGTCTAGATAATTGGATGAATCTGTAGCCCGGCCAGGAGGCAGTATGGAAGAATAAGGGCTGGTGGCTGGAGGAAAAAGGGGTGTGCTGAGGTGGAAAGCACATGCCCTGGTCCCACCATCTCTTTGTGGCTGCACAACTCACTACTGTTGGGATTCCTCCCTTCCTCCTTTGCGGGGTAAGACTGGACAAAATGATCTGGATACTTGGTTCCTTTGGGAACACAGCAGGAAAACTGCAGGCTTGGGACCGGTCCATGATGATAGAGAAGAATGAGGACAAGATCGCAAGTTTTTTTCATCAATCTAAATTTATTAAAGGACTGCTTTCATCTTGCAAGGTTAGCCTTCATGCTTTTCTCGGTATTAAAATCCTTCATCTTATGAAATAGTAGTGCAGTGGATGGATTCTTTTAAACAGCCTCATTTGGCAAAATAAGAATTTGGTAACACAATACACTAGGTAAAATCACTGCCCCCAGTTTTAAAAAGGACTGGTCAGTGAGGACCAGGAACAAAAACTCTGGATGAGAGGTTAATCAGTTCCTAAGACTTCCCCCCTTATGAAGCCCAGCTTGTTTCCTCCTGTCTAGCCTCCAGCAGTCTTCGGTGTATTTTTCTGAAACACAGATGGGACCTATTTGCTCCCTTGTTTAAAAACCATTAGGTTTGGTGGCTCAGTTGGTTAAGTGACTGCCTTCGGCTCAGGTCATGATCTCGGAGTCCTGGGATCGAGCCTCGCATCGGGCTCCCTGCTTGGGAGGAAGCCTGCTTCTCCCTCTTTCACTCCCCCTGCTGTGTTCCCTCTCTAGCTGTGTTTCTGTGTCAAATAAAGAAATAAAATCTTAAAAAAAAAAACAAACCATTAGGCTTGGAACACCTGGGTGGCTCAGTCCTTAAGTGTCTGCCTTCGGCTCAGGTCATGATCCCGGGGTCCTGGGACGGAATCCCGCATGGGGCTTCTTGCTAAGCAGGGAGCCCGCTTCTCCCTCTACCTGCTTCTCCCTGTCTGCCACTCTCCCTGCTTTTGCACGCGCTCTCTCTCTGACAAATAAATAAATAAAATCTTAAAAAATAAAAATAAAAACCATTAGGTTTAAACACCTTTGCATGACATCTGTGGCCCCAATCTCGTTATCCACCTGCTCCATTAGGACACCTTTCGTTCTCGCCTCACCAGACTTTCCATTCGGCCCGTAGCTTGTAGCCACTCCCAGCTTGCCTTTGCCTATCTGGTTCTTCTGCCTGGGCTGCCCTGCCTTCAATTGTCTGGCAAGCTCCTATTTGTCTCTCCATGTCTAGTGTCACTTTTTACTCTAAAATTTTCCTTAATTTCCCACACTCTTTTCCCAAGAATTGCTTCCCCTTCCATGCTCTGTGTGATGCTCTGCACGGACTTCTGTGGCATTTATAAGCACTGTCTCTGTGCCATTTCCTCCTCCTACAGGACTGTGACCAACAAGCACTTGCCTTGGGTTCTGACCCTCAGATGTTTACAGAACTGAAATATATTGTTTGATACTGATTCAAGAGAGAATATTTGATGTAAGCCAGACTTATAAATGAATGGTTACTTATATGGGCTGAATCCTTGGTATTCTAGAAGTCCCCCTCTCACCCTCAAATTCCTTCTGCAACTGGCTCCCTCGCCTTTCAAGTACCACCCTGGAAATGTCATTCCTTTGCTTAAAGCTTACAATGTAAGCAGTTAACAGAGTCTTTCCTGAGCTCAGGTTCTGAGGTAGGAAAGGAAGGAAGGGGCAGGGGATGAATATGGGTGAGGTTGGAAAGGGGCATTAGGAGGAAAGGAAGGCAGAAAGAGGCCTCGGTTACCTTGGGCTGGGGTTCAAGAGATATTGATTTTAGAAGCCACCTACTTGTACCCCTAACGTTCAGAATGGGAACTGATGGGATGAATAGGGCACAGAAATACAGCCCTGAGCCCAGAGAGAGATGTCGTCCTACTCCAGGAAAGGGCAGTGATGTTCAGGCGCCTGATCTGAGATGGCTGGAAATACTCACCAGATTCCAGGGCAGAAAAGGAGACAGTGGGCGAGCGAGCGGGTGGGGCTTGGGGAGCTGGGCCTAGGCTCAGCCAGGGGGCTGTGAAGCCAGGTGGTACTTACTAGCTTAGGGTGTTGGCTGGACTGGAAGAGCAAGCAAGGCTGCAGGAGGAGATATGATGAAGTTGGGTGGGAGGTCAAGGCCAGAGTTCCTCGGTTTTCCAAGGCCGGAGCTCGGTTTTCCGAGGCCAACGGCAGGCAAACCCCACGACAGAAGCCTTTTTGCCTTATGGGGACCCGCTCCCTCTGTGCCCCCGGGCGGCGGGGGCCCTGCAACCTGCCTCTGACTCGGACCTGGGAACTGGGGAAACTTTTTCAGCCTTGCTGGGTGCCGGGACCGGATACTTGGAGAGAACAAGGCAGGCTCCGCGGAGGTTCACGCCGGCCGAGGGGGCAGACCCCGAGCGCGGGCGTGTGGGTGTGTGCATGAGCGTGGACCCGGAGCGACACACACTCACACACACACACTCACACGCCCGCGCCCACACAGGGCCCTCGGCCGCGCCGCCCGCGCCTCCCCGGACCTTAACCCCAAAGTCCGGTCCTCCCGGCTCCCGCGCCCGGTGCCAAGTCCCTGCCGATGGCTTCCCACTAATGCAGCGGGCACGATTCGGGGGCCAGGACAAGGAGCGACGGCAGGGTCGTCCCACCACCCCACTGCGGCGCCCCCCGCACTCCCCCGCCCGCCGGGGGAAGGGGATGGGGAGAGGGTGCCCGAGGCTCTTACCGCTCCGGCGGCCCAGTGCGCGCGGGAGCGCCCGGCGGGTCCCGCCCCGCCACGTCGGCAGGGCCAGCGGGGACGCGGCCGGAGGGCGGGCCGGGGGGAGTACGGGGGGGCGCGGCCGAGCTGCCCCGCCCCGCCGCCGGCCCAGAAGGAGCCCCGCCCCCGCGTGCGGCCCGCCCCGGAGCGCCAGCGCGGTCGACGCGCCCCGGCACCCACTTCGGCAGGGCTGGGATCCTCCTTGGGAAACTTGACTTTTCCAGCTCTGTGCCTTCGGGGAGAGCCGGGGGGCGCCACCCCTACCTGGGTCTCGGGTTTCCCCGCTACCGTTTCTTGCCTTTAAAGGCGCCTGGAAAACCCTGCAGGCAGTTTCCCGGGAAGGGATCGGCTCAAGTTCAACAAGAGTTTACGATGCCGGGGTAGTGCGTTAAACAGCTTTCCTTTACCTTGCCTGAGGGAGCGCAATCTGATTTAAAGCCAACCAACCACACAAAAACGCATTCTAGAAAGTCAGTTTGGAAATGTGGATCAAAATTGAAAGTTGAAAAGCATTAGCTTTGGCCCAGGAATCCCACATTTGCAAATGCGTGTTAAGTAAACAGTCAAGTGTGCGAATATGTATGTGCAAGGATATTTATTGTTGTTTATGCCTAGAAAAACCTGGATA
>PITA01020718.1:0-34304 GCA_004023965.1 Spilogale gracilis | reverse complement strand
GCAAAGTCTTTCTACATTATTTCAGCAGGTGGCCTTGCGAGGAGTCAGCTAAAATCATGCCTATTCAGCACTAGGCAGCATTTCAACCACCAAAACCTCAGAATAAGCAGCATGCATTTAGGAGTAGAACACTTTAACATTCAAAACTCCCAAATGATCCTGGGTTTGCAGAGGGTCTAATTGTAAATAATTCTAAAAGCACAATGTCTTTGGTTAGTTATACCTTCTTATTCATGATGCAGTAAGACCTAACTCTTAAAGTCAGAACCTTTTATCGATACCCCAAAGTTTGAATGCTGCAGTGTGTTAGAGAGTGACCTTCCTATCCTTTGAGGTTTGCCTCCCGTCTAATGGGAGATATAGGTACCTTGAAAAGGCAGGTTTTTAAAAATTACTTTTTAAATTTTATTTTAGGAAAAATTCTAAACACCTATTAATACAGACCATAATTCCTCTATATGCACCCTCAAATTTAAGAGCTGCTGGATTTTGTTGTTGTGGTTGCATCTGCTGAAGGCACTTCTCCATAGAAGATATACCAACAGCTAATAGACACATGAGAAAATGTTCAGCGTCACTAGCTATCAAGGAAATTCAAATCAAAACCACACTGAGATACCACCTTACACCAGTCAGAATGGCCAAAATTAACAAGTCAGCAAACAAGTGTTGGAGAGGCTGTGGAGAAAGGGGAGCCCTCTTACACTGTTGGTGGGAATGTAAACTGGTGCAGCTGCTTTGGAAAACAGTGTGGAGATTCCTTAAAAAATTAAAAATAGAGCTACCCTATGACCCTGCAATTGCACTACTGGGCATTTACCCCAAAGATACAGATGTAATGAAAAGAAGGGCCATATGCACCCCAATGTTCATCGCAGCAATGGCCACAATCGCCAAACTGTGGAAAGAGCCAAGGTGCCCATCAACAGTGGAATGGATAAAGAAGATGTGGTACATATATACAATGGAATACTATGCCTCCATCAGAAAGGATGAATATCCAACTTTTGTAGCAACATGGACTGGACTGGAAGAGATTATGCTGACTGAAATAAGCCAAGAAGAGAAAGTCAAGTATCGCATGGTTTCACTTACCTGCGGTGCATGAGGGGTAACCTGGAGGACAGTGGGAGAAGGAAAGTAAATGGGAAGTAGGGTAATCCAGGGAGAGAAACGAAACAACAGAGACTTTGGACACAAACAAACTGAGGGACTTGGAGGGATGGGGATAGAGGGATGGGAGAGCCTGGTGGTGGGTACTGTGGGCACCTATTGCGTGGAGCACTGGGTGTGGGGAATGGGGAATGAATCTTGGAACACTGGAAAAAAATTTTAAGTAACAATAAAAAAAATGTGAAAAAAAAAGAAATGTTTCACATACAGCTATATAGTCTCAGATTCTTATCCTAATCCCTCCCTACACCCCTCTCCACACAAAACCTATTCAGAAGTAGGCATGAATTCTTTCCATGCATAATTTTATCCTTTTACTGATACACACATATCCAAAGAAATATTTAGTTCTCTTTTTTGTGTTTAAAGTCAACTTGCACTCTACAAATGTAATTTGTTTTTTTTTTCCAGAAGAAAATGTAATACTAATTTGAAGCTTTATCAAAGTAGATACTTGGATGTAGTTTATGCATTTCCACTGCTCTATGATATGAACATATGAGTATGGAATTTTATTTTTCCTATCTGCTCTGATGAACCTTGATACTAATTTTTCACTTTTAGCAAAAGTAATATGACAGGATTTCTGAAAGACATAAGATTTCCATGAACATATATGATAGGTAGCCCCTAGGCCAGTCTTTTTCAAACTATCATATATTAAGTGGTCATGAAATCAATGGAATAGATTGCAGCCAATATCGAATAGTAATAAGAAAGGTGTTTATGTCACTATACATTATTAAAAGGGTAAGTTTTCTGATGAAACTTTTAGTCAGGTGTGCATGTACGCAGGTGCACCCGGTTTCAATGTCAATTGTATTTCTTACTGAGGACAATGGTAAGAGAAGTTTGAAACCTACTGTTCCTGGGTGTGCGCAGCAAATCCCAGTGCTGGATCACTGATTGTTGACAAATTACTCTTGAAAGTGACTATATCTTATTTTCAGTGTTCCTTTAAGTTTTACCACATTCTATCCCGGGTTTTTTGTGACCGTGGTTTCTAATTGTAATTTTGGCTTGCTTTTCCTGATTACCGGTGAAACTGAGGACAAGTCATTTCTGAGTGTTGGAAGTGAACAGGGAGCAGGTGTATATTTTTTATTTTAGCCCAGTATTGGATAGCCATGGGAAAAAATAAGGCAACTGCAAAGTGGAGGATGGGGTCCTTACTAGTTTGATAGGGAAGAAGGAAGGTGAGAAATATCTCATATTTTAGCTGATGTGAAGGACTTTAGTCTTAGAAAGGGCCTAGAATTGGGGCGCCTGGGTGGCTCATTTGGTTGGGCAACTGCCTTCGGCTCAGGTCATGATCCCAGAGACCCGGGATCGAGTCCCACATCGGGCTCCCTGCTCGGCGGGAAGCCTGCTTCTCCCTCTCTCACTCCCCCTGCTTGTGTTCCCTCTCTGGCTGTGTTTCTCTCTGTCAAATAAATAAAATCTTTAGGAAAAAAAAAAAGAAAGGGCCTAGAATCATGGTGCTTTCTGCTGCACATGTTGGGACTGGGATTGTAAGTCCTGGTTCCCCTTGGTGAAAATAGACGCCCTCAGGGGAGCGTACAGTGTTGTAGGACTGAGTAAAGTGTGCTGGGTGTATTTGCACGCTATAAATGTAGGACAGTTCTTCACTGATGGAAAGGGAAATGATTCAGTTTCCTTGAGTCAGACCACCCTCTTTGTCTGCCTTTTATTTTTGCCTGTCATACTTGTGTGCATGCAGAGAACTAGCAGGGATGGTAAATGGTGGCTCACAGTTTTCCCAAGTGAGAGGTGTTGGGCAGTGGTGGGTTCTAGAGAGGGCAGGGATGACCTAAAGGGACAGCTATAGAGGATTTTTGTTTTGTGGCAATGTAAACCCAGTGCTGCTAGATCTTTTTATGTGTTTTTAAAAGAAAGTGGAAATATTTTTAAGAATTTCATGAAGTGTCTTGATTTTGATTTTAAAATACTGACCCATGTATTTCTGTTTTGTTTGCTTTTATATATATATAAAAGTGTTGGAAGTGAACAGGGAGCAGGTGCATATTTTTTATTTTATCTCTCTCTCTCTCTATATATATATATATGTGTGTGTATGGGGGGCAAGGAAAGAGGGAGAGAATCTTAAGCAGACTCTGTGTTGAGCACAGAGCCCAACTTCAGGCTGAGTCTCACATCTCTGAGATCATGACCTGAGCTAAAATCAAGAGTTGGATGCTTCACTGCCTGAGCCACCCAGGTGCCTCTTACGACCCCATGTTTTAAAAAATTAGACCAAGCAGACCATATCTGAGTTTAGTCTGTGGGCCACTCACTGACTCACTGTTAGGTGAACAGAATTGTGAAATGGTTTAAAAATTCTAGAAAGCCGTGAAGGAAGGTTGATTGCCTATGGCCTAATTTGTCATTTTCCTTGTTTCTAGCGGGATGAATGGATGTTGAAGGATGTGTGAGATACTGAATCACTTTTGCTTTTGTTCTTCAATAGCTAACACAGTCTTCTTGTATAGTAGGTTTGTCATAAATGTTGAAGCAATGAATAAATGACTAATGAAAACGTACAGCTCCTATGTTCTCTTAGAACGGATGATCTTAGAGTTAAAAGAAGATGTAGCCACTGCTTGTCAGTTTTGTGTTATTTTCTGAGGTCTAACAGCAAAGGGAAATTTCTGCTACATAAGACTCTCTGCATGTCACACCCTGACAGTTTTCCTGCTCACCAAAATGCCACACAGCTAATTCATGATTTATAAAGAAAGCTCAGCACATTAATAGACTGGATAGTCAGTAGCATGAATAATAAATGGCAAAGCTATGTATACAAAGAAAATATGCATAGCTCTCGGAAAATCATGTAAGGGCTCTTGGCCCATCTGGAGCCTTTGCTTCCCTCGGGGAAATGAGAGGCCTGAGTGATAATCCTTCGGTCATAAAAGAAGAAAATGAGGTTCCATATGGGGCATTTGATCAAGCCCAGGAAATTGCAGTGCTGAGAAAATTCTAGAACAATTAACACTCTTCTGCACTTAACTCAGTAGGCAGCCCAACTGGATTGGTGGCAGCAGGATGTCACTGAAATTGTTGGTATTGAGTTTGAAGTCTTCGCCACAGCCCTTTCCAACCCTAGCACTGAGAGCCACCAAAATATAACATGTAAGTGTCCTGAGTCTAAAATGAATTCAGAGCTGTTTTTAGTTCTTTTTCCTCCCCATTCCCCGGTTCCCCTCCCCCTGCCCGCCCCCAGGACCTGACCGTCCTCTGCAGCAGCCTCTAGCTGCTCCTCCTGTCAACTCAGTTCCCTGCTGGCCCGGGTCACAGAGGGACCATGTGGCCAGTGGAACCCTTGCCATCACAGTCCAGCCGTGCCGTCCGTCTCCTCCTGGCTCCTTCCTGATGCTCTGTGGTGATTTCTAGAAACCATTCCTCAACAGGAGTTTCCAGTCATGCGCCCAGCACCATGGCCATCCCGGCAGGCTTGCCTTTAGGCTGGGAAAATTCTTGAGGACCGTGGTCACAATTTGGCCAACCAACCCAGACGTCTTTTTCCAGTCATCCTTCTCCTTTACACCAAACAACATCTGTAGGGTGCTTTCAGTATGCCAAGGACTGTTCCAAGTAGTTGATACGTGTCACTTTATTTAATCTTTACCACTACTCTATGCGGAAAGTGTCATTAACCCCTACTGTTGCAGTGAAAATAGGCTCGATAATTTCTTGATCACCTCTGCCATCTTGAAACTCAACTTCTCTCTTGTTTCCCTACCAACTCATTGGAGTAAACATGTCGGCGCCTGTTGCTGTTCAGTGTTAAGGTGAAGTTTCCTTCCTTCCTGCATCGGACAGTGGGAGGAAAGGTGTTTGGGTAGTGATTTCACTGTGACGTCACACAGCAGAAGACTGAGGCAGGTGCGGGCAGCTACAGAAGCTCCTTGGCCATTCTGAGCATTTGGAAACGGCTTCCTGGGAAAGTGGTGTCAGCGCAGTCTCGGAGGTTCATGAGATAAGGTGGGAGTGTGTTCCAGGATGAGGGCGCAGCATAGGCAAAGGCAGAGACGTGTGAGGCAGCCTGATGCTGGATGTCATATGCATCAAAAACAGTTTGGTGTTACTGAGTTGATACGACTGTGGTGGGTGGAACACGGGAGAGCGCTGATTAGCTGGGCCTTCCCGGAGTAAGCAGCAGTGGCTGTTGGAGAACCTTAAACTTGGCCCAGAAATGCACAGCACTGTAGTTCAGTAGCTTGTAGTTCATTTTGGAGGAGGAACGGTGGCTAGGGAAGGTAAGAATCAGGGGGCATCGGTGACATGGTTGTCGTAGGGGAGAGCAGGGGATTGGCGAGGCACAGAATAAAGTCAAGGGAAATACACCTGGTAAGATGATACAAGAAAGAGTGGATATGAGAAACATTTAGAAATTAAAGTCTGCAGGGCATGTTAATAACACTAGCAGATTATTGGAAATAATCTGAATGACTGTTGGTGAATGGGTGATTAGGTTACATTACACAGCCACAATGGCTTACATCAAGCCGTTACAAAGAAAAAGGCAGCTTTACGTGCACTAGGACAGACCAGCTTCCGAGGTAGTAGAAGAGGGTATGAGGAGAAAGATGCAGAAACTATGTGCATACTATGCCCATCCTGACTGTGTAAAAAAGAGTATGCACAGACTAACTCTGGAAGGAAGTACCTACCTCTTTCAGGGCACATATGTGATTGGGGGAAGGGAAGGAGGAGAGGGACTGGGATTTCATCAATGCCGCGTGGATCCTTCTGTGTTTTGAATTTTGGGCCATGGGCATAGATTTCCTATTCTTTTTTTTTTTTTTTAAAGATTTTATTTATTCGCTAGAGCACAAGCAGGGTTAGGGGCAAAGGGAAAGGAAGAAGGAGATGCAGACTCCCCACTGAGCAGGGAGCCCAAGCAGGGTTTCATCCCAAGACTCTGAGATCATGACCTGAGCCAAAGGCAGAAATTTAACCTGAGCCACCCAGGTGCCCCTAGATTTCCTATACTTAACAAATCTCTTGTTGTGAGTGGGGTCTGAGGCATGAGAGAGAGAGAAAGAAGTCAGTTTCCTGAATGCAAGAGAGGAAAAAGCTTTATCAGGTTGGGTTGTGGGTGGAGAGGTGAAGAGACAGTGACTCATCAGCTAGGTTTAAGAAATTTATGATGAAAAAAAATCTTATGACTGTATCTTTTTCATTTAAATTCATGCAGTGTACTGTTTTCAGATGTTTCAGCCCAATAAGTTGACCTTGGGTCACAGCAGTTTTATGAAAGTAGGAGTTTTAATGAGATTCCTTTTCTTGCAGGACAGAAGAGGGCTAGGAGGGCTGCTCTTTTAGCTGCAGTGACAGAACCAGCACCCACCCCTCCCCCACACTACCCCCTTGTAAACTCCAAAATTAAAAGACCCCTTTCCCTATCTTCCCTCTTTTGTTCCCTCCTTCCAGAGGTTGTGTGCCTCCCTGTAGGCTCTTGAGGAAGGAACTTGTGAAAGTTCTTACCTGGTCTGTGAGTTCACAGGTGGAGAAGGGTGGTGGGTGTGAGAAACAGTGCTTCCTGAGAAGGGCTGGTGCTGGGGGAACCTAAGGCAGAGGCAGCCTGCTCTTGCAGGGGTTTGGAGTTGAAAATATCTCATCGTAGATGGCTTAGATGTTTTTATTTTTTGTTGCTTCCTGGAATTCCGTAACCTACGTAATCCTTTAGGCTAATAATAATTTTTTTTTAAATTGCAGTTGTCTTTGGATAGATTATGAATTGATTAGGCATGTTTACATTGGTATGGATTACTTCCTGCAGAGTAAATTTGGGGGAAAGATTGGATCAGAGGTTCTCTGGGTCCCCCCCCAGCTCCAGAGTTCTGTGAGTCAGGTTCCGGAGGTTTGGATCAAGAAGTTTGGGAAATCAGGACCAGTTTAGGGAAGATGAACTGCCATCGGCAAGAGGGCCGCTATGGATCATAGAGGACAACGTCAGGAACGGAGGGTGGGGAAGTGCACTTAAAAGTGAGCTCAGAGGAAAGCAAAGACACTTGATGCATTTCTAAAAATTTTGTCCAAGGTTAATACTCTTTTTTAGGAGAAGGGAAGGAAAATCTTAATGACCAGAACTCAAGCAGTCATTATGATCAATCAACTATTAATGAGTTAAATTGACTCTGGGAAGTTAACTTGGAAACCTAAACCCACCTATTCTGTGTTTCATGGGAGATCATTTTCTTAGTTCCTAACATCTTTACCCAGAATTTTATTAGAGTATAACCTATTTGCCAAGATTTGCTTTCTGTTAAGTGGTTACTTCACCGAACAGATTTTGTGAGTAACAGCCATTTACGGACCGTTCATAGCTTTACGTGAACATCATTTATCAAAAGTCTATTTTGCTATCTTATCATGTGGAGATGAAAACCTTTACTATAATCAAAATGATAAATAAATGCTTATTTCCTTTCATTGGGTTGCAGGCAGAGAAAAAGATCATCAAAACAGTTACTTTGCTGATTCAGTTGATGAGCAGGTGAAGTCCAGGCTTTATTTATTTTTATTAATGGTAAATTCAGACATTACACATCCAGAAAGTTATCATCTTTGCCTGCTTGCTGTTTACAAATCTTTGTATCATCTTTGCTTGTTTTTAGTTTACAAATACTAATTTATAAATGCACCTCTCAGTACCACAACTTTAATGCCAGTTGTAGTATGTCTGCTACCTCTTTCCTGGGCAGCCCTGCCCCTTGTGAGAGATTCATGGGTGAACAGTGGTTGTGATGGTAGAAAGATGACTTCTAAATCACAACACTGCACAAAGCATGGTGACGTTCCTTCATAACATAGAAATTCTTTGCCAATTCAAAACTGTATTTTCTCCACTACATTTCTCCTGCCACATCTGCTCTTTCTTTAAGCATTCTTACCACACTTGACATTCATCAAGCTATATTAAGAACATAGAAAGTTTAGTGAAATAGGCAAATGCCTTAGTTAATGTACTAATGAAATCTCTCCCCTTAAAGGTTGTACATCAAGAGGACTTTCCTAGTTCCACAAGATAGTTTGGACAAAGATGATCTAGACTGGGCTCTGACCCCTCACTTTGTAGACACAGTTTGATTAATAACAAAGTAGAATAGGAAGCAGACTTAGGAATACAAGTTTTGACTACTGGATAAAGCAACATAAAACAAAGAGCGTAACATTATTTTCAGGAAGAAAGAGCATAATTTATACCTTTGTTTCCTCCTTAAAATGTAGAAATACTATTCCCGGGTTTGTATGAATCCTTATGGCATTCTCGTCTGCTTTTAGCAGGGATGGATTTCTTACTTTGGAACTTGATGGAGAATTATCACTCTCGCCTATTGGAAATAACTGTGACAGGAAGGTTGTGATTACAGTCAGTTTTAAAATGGAAACTCAGATGCTTTGTAGGAATGTATGTCCTGCCGAGTGTAATTACTCATGATAATATCCTTTCGTTGTAAGACAGCAGCACATCCCCTGGCCCCAGTGACCTAATGGGCTCCATTCCTGGTTCTCCAGCCTTGTTTACCAGCACCTCCTCCTGCCCCCCCACCATGACTGGCCACATGGACACTGCACCATCTGCCAAAGTCTTTGGCAGGGACATTAGCAAAAGCTGTTATGCTCTGACAGCTGAGCTCACTGGAGGCAAGCCAGCCAGGGTGGCACTATTCCTGGGATCTACCACCTCAGTATGACCTTTCCAATGTGATGGCTTTTCCTCTGGGCTATGGAAAGCAACCTGCTCATTAGTCCATGAGTCATTCAGAAAGGTAGCAAGTCCCTTCTTTCTCTACTCCCCAGAGCTTTTGTAGATGCTGGATCAGATTTTGCCAAGAGCACCAGTTGGCATTTAGGATGACTTCCCAGGAACTAAGTTTAGAGATGTTATCTGCAACTAATGAATTGTTGAACACTTGATCAAAAACTAATGAGGTACTATATGTTGGCTAATGAAACATAATTTAAAAAAAGAAAGCTTAATTGAGACTTTTTTAGGTAGGTAGTGTGACGAACCATAGTTGGGGACTTAAGACCTCGGTTAAGTACTCCAAATTGAGAGGTGTGACTTCCATGTCCAGCTTGTTATTGGCTTATATTTATCTTTATAAATTCAGCCAGAAACTGCCTAATGAGGGTGGCCCTGTTCGTTTCCAAAATTCACTATTACAAGCAAGAACTATCATTGAAAATTAATAGCATCTTTTCATCCTGAAAACATTATCTGGCCCTTTTCATTTTAAAGACTAAATTATGAAAAGTAAGTAATACACTAGATTTTTAAAGGTATACTGTTTCTAGATGAATGGATAAAGATATGGTCCATATATACAATGGAATATTATGGCTCCATCAGAAAGGATGAATACCCAACTTTTGTAGCAACATGGACCGGATTGGAGGAGATTATGCTGAGTGAAATGAGCCAAGCAGAGAAAGTCAAGTATCATATGGTTTCATTTCCTTGTGGAACATAAGGAGTAGTATGGAGTATAGTAGGAGAAGGAAAGGAAATGGGAAGTGGGGTAAATCAGGGAGGGAGATGAAACATGAGAGACCTTGGACTCAGAAACAAACTGAGGGTCTTGTAGGGGAGGGGTTGGGAGGAATGGGAGAGCCTGGTGGTGGGTATTGAGGGCACGTATTGCATGGAGCACTGGGTGTGGGGCATAAATAATGAATCTTGGAACACTGAAGAAATAAAATAATGTAATTAAAAAAAAAAAGGTATACTGTTTCTTCTAAGAAAATAATTTTTTTTTTAAAGATTTTATTTATTTATTTATTTGTTTGACAGAGAGAAACAGAGCCAGAGAGGGAACACAAGCAGGGGGAGTGAGAGAGGGAGAAGCAGGCCTCCCGCCGAGCAGGGAGCCCGATGCGGGGCTCGATCCCGGATCCTCGGGATCATGACCTGAGCCGAAGGCAGTCGCCCAACCAACTGAGCCACCCAGGCGCCCCTAAGAAAATAATTTTTTAAAAAAGAAAGTTTAGTTCTATTATCTTGAGGTCAAGATTTAGAAATAAAATTGGGAAGTTAACAGCAGAGTCTAATGGTAAAACATACCGTCACCATCAGTTTAATCAGTTTAGTTTTTTGTGGTGATCTTTTTTGTGGGGTCAGCCCTATTGTGTCCAAAGTGATTACTGCATTCTAAATGGAAAAGGAATCTAGAATAATAGCAGGCTTGGATAAGGCTCTGAGTTTAGTGCCTTGGAAAATGCCCAGTTTCTCAAGATCTCCTGTAACGTAACTGCCAGAAGGAGGAGGGGCCTGGATACAAAGATGTCGACCAGTGGCCTTGTCAGTAGGTGAGTTTTGAACTGGGGGCTTTGATTTTGGCTTCAGCTTTGCAGTTTCTGTCTTGAGTCCGTCAACCTGTTTTACCGTTTTGGTGACTTATCTCTTGGCATTCATGTCTATCCCATAACTACCGTCCTGACCAGTTGACTTGGTTCAGCTTGGTTTGTGAGGTCTGTCCCCCTTCTTGGATGCTCTCTGCTGAGCTGGGGTCACCTATAGACTTGCCACATGATTTTGACAAAATACTGGACACTTGACAAAAGCATGTGACTATATATAAATAGGCACACGTATGTCTGTGCACATTGATGTATGATTGACATGTGTAGAAAGTGCACACACACATTTAGAGTGCATTAGTGACAAACTGGGTCAGGTTTTCATCACATTCGCACTTCAAAAAATTCTTCGTGGGAAGTAGAATGGCCCCTCAGAGAGGTACCTGTGAATGTGCTGTACTACGTGGCACACGGGCATTGCAGGTATGACGCAGATTATGGACTTTAAAATGAGGGAGATTATCAAGGTGGGCCGAGGCCAATCACATAAACTCTTAAAAGCAGAGAACTTACCGTGGATGGGGTCAGAGTTGCAGAAGGAGGAGGAATCAGAGACTTAATGCAAGTGTGAGGGACTGACCTGTCACATGGAAAAGATGAGGAGGATATGAGCAGCCTATAGGAGCAGAAACCAATGCCCTGCTGAGAGCCAGCAAGGAAACAGGACCTCAGTCCTGCAACTGTAAGGAATTTAGTTTGGCCAGAAATCAAGCAGATGAACTTGGAAGCTAATTCTTCTCCAGGATTTCCATTAAGGAGCCCAGCCCTTCATTTAGGCTTTGTGAGCTTCTAAGCAGAGGACCTCTTTGGGCCATGGTATACCTGGACTTTAGCCAGTACAAGGTCCTATAGAACTAGATAGTAAACCTGTGGTGTGTGTGTGTGTGTGTGTGTGTGTGTGTGTGTGTGTGTGTGTGTGTTCTTAAGTTGCTAAATTGGGGGGGCTTGTTAAAGTAGTCATAGAAAATTAATATATTCATGTTTTACATCTAAGCATACTTAAAAATTAGTTTAGGTCTTACCAGATATCAAGCAATCTTTTGTACTTCTCACTTCATAGAACATTCATGATGCTAGAAATTGTTTTCATAACATTTAATGCACAAACTGAATCAAATTAAGGAAATGTTTTAAAGTTTGGAGCAACTTGTTGAGGGGCTTTACATTGATTCCACTTATAAAGAAACATTGTTCCTTCAAAAGAATTGAACATAGCATCCAGAAGAAAGAAGAAAATGAGGGAGGCACACTTTTTCTTTTTTTTTTTTTAAAGATTTTATTTATTTGACAGAGAGAAACACAGCCAGAGAGGGAACACAAGCAGGGAGAGTGAGAGAAGGAGAAGCAGGCCTCCCGGCGAGCAGGGAGCCCGATGTGGGACTCGATCCTGGGTCTCCGGGATCATGACCTGAGCTGAAGGCAGTAACTCAACCATCTGAGCCACCCAGGCACCTCACACACAGTTTTTCTTTTGAGTGGGGACATGTTTAAATTTCAAACATATCATCAGAAGAAACTTTCTTGTGTTCAGCTCAACTACACGATGGATTCTAAAAAAGAAGTAATTTTTTAAGTTATTTGAGGCCTTTGGGCTACATTCAGTGTGTAATAGGTCAACTTATTAATTTTGTGAATATTGGATATACACTGATTATAACAAGCAGTCCAGGCCATCAAACTTCTTCCTTTTCCTATGGGACATTTTACCCTCTGTTTTTGTTTTTTTTGTTTTATTTCCAGCTTTGTTCCCTTTAATTATTTAAGCCAGCCCTACACTTAGACTATTGAAAAAATTTAAAGAGATATTAGAAGGATTACTGCCACCTGCATCCTGACCTTGCACTCCATCCTGTAGGTAGTTGAATCAGGGTCTGTGTATATATACTCCCAGTACCTTTAGGGGATTCCTTTATGTGTATGCAAACAAATAGAAACATGTATTTCCAACCCTCCTCTTTACACTATAGTGTGCCCTCCTCAGCACACTATATACAGTGTTCTTCCTTGTTTTCCTCACGTAAGGGTATATCTAGAGCTCTTCCCATATGCGAACATAGAAGGTTTCTGCATTTTGTATAGTCATTCTTTTGGGGGTCGGGGTAGATTCACCACAGTTAATGTGAACAGCTTTCTATGGATGGCTACTTGATCGTTTCTGGTGTTCTTCATTACAAACACTGCTGTAATATTGCATGTGCATCTGTAGGACAAAATCTCAGAAACGTGATTGTTGGGTTGAAGGTAAAGGTGTTTGCAATTTTGACAGTTGTAATTTGATAGACCATAACATTGTTATTTAAACTTTTTTCTTTTAGTCTCTTACCAGGAATATCAGAGGAAAATTATTTCCCTATGGCATGTGTGGCCATGTAGCTTATCATCTAAACTTTTAAGAGTGAAAGTGATTCTGTTAACAATCACACTGGGGCAACAGGCTTGAGCCATGATGTCTCTGGGCACCGGGGACATATCTTGACTTAATCATAGTGTTACCAGTACAATGTGCTGTGAAACTTTCACATTTTTCTCCAGGGACCTTGGATGGAATTGAAGCTCAAAAATAATCATTTAAGTGAGACCAAGCTAAAAAATAATCATTTAAAAGAGACCAGGCTTTAAAAGTAAAATTACTGATGATGGCTGGGCAACATGCCGTTGAACTGTGCACTTAAATGTGGTTGACATGGAAGTCGTATGTCATGTATATTTTACTGCAACAAAGCAATACAAATTAGAAAGATACTGATACATGAAGCCACGTGGGCCAATCTCGAGCAGTTACGCATCATGAAAGAAGGCAGTTTCAAAAAGCTACCTGTCGTGATTTGATTCATAAGATATTCTGGAAAATGTGAAACACTAGAAACAGAAAATAGGTCAGTGGTTTCCAGGAGCTGGGGGCATAAGGAAGGTGGACTATAAAGAGGCAAATCTTGGAGGCTGATGGAACTATTCTATATCCTGATTGTAGTTGTCATTCCACGTATGCTGTTATGTGTTTGTCAAAGCCACTCAGCTCCACGCTCCAAGGGGTGCACTTTACTGTATGCAAATTATACCTTCATAAAAACAAATTTAAAAAGAAATGGAATTTAAGAAGTAAAGCTACTCAATGTTGTGTCCCTTGAGCTTTGGCAAAGATGTCGTCGTGCCTGATTTGGTGTCCTGTTCTGGGAAAGGGTAGTGTGACCTGAGTGGCGTTTGTCCCTGGGCCTCCTGTCCAGTGGCCACTCGTATTATTTGCATTTTACGGGGTGGTGGTAGTCCTGCTGCCCAAGAAAGCCTGGCTCTGTGTGGATTTGTCTGCCTGCTCAAGGGTCTCTCAGATGCCAGTGTCAGGAGTCTAGGGCTGGCCTGGCCTGTGACGGTGCCATTGCGAGGCTCACGTGGGTACTAACAGATCTCATTCTCGGCTCTACCTGGAGAGAATGAGGAAGTCAGAGGACTGCTTTCCAGTGCTCAGCCTTTGTGTGTGTGTGTGTGTGTGTGTGTGTGTGTGTGTGTGTGTGTGTGATCTGAGCATTCTATCTCATTTCTTCTTGGAGTCGGAAAAGGATTCTTGTGTGGTGAATCAGTCTAAGGTGCCACAGGGGATGCCTGTTGATGGTCAGGGTGGAAGAGGGGAATGAGGAGTGAGTATATAGTGGGGACAGGGTCTCAGCTTGGGAAGACAAGAAAGTTCTGGCGATGGATTGCGGTGATGGTTGCATTAACGATGTGAATGCACTCAGAACCACTGCGCTGTACACTTAAAAATGCTTAAAATGAAAAGTTTTATGTCATGTATATTTTCCCGTAAGGAGAATCTTAGAAAAACAAGGCCTAGGGGTGGAAGCTGAAACAGGTGGGCCTGCAGCCCCCCTCAGGTGGTCACAAGCAGGCCACTACACCAACGCAGTGATGAGGGCTGGTTCCACACCTGTGCAGATCATCACTCACCTCTTGTTCATGGAGAGCCTTGGTCACTAAAGGCAAATGCGCTGCAGCTCTGTGAAGCTTGATGTCCTTACTCTCGTGTGTGCTGTCCTAGGAGTGAAGGTAAAGTCGGTGTGCTGAGCAGGGAGCCTGATGCAGAGCTCGATCCCGGTACTCCAGGATCATGACCTGAGCTGAAGGCAGACGCTTAACGACTGAGACACCCAGGCACCCCTCCTTTATTATTTTATATTGATATGTTTAAAGGATAACATTTTGGGTATATTGGGTGAAGTAAAATACGTGATTAAAATTCATTTCACTGGTTGGATTTTACTCCTCCCAATGTGGCTACTTAGAAAACCTAAAATTACGTGTATGGCTCACATTGTCATTGTGTTGGTCAGCACTTTTCTAGAGTAGTAGCACCACCTGGAAGCATGTGAGAAAGACAGATCCTTTAGCCCTACACCAGGCCCAGGGCATCAAACTATGGGGTATGGGGTGGGGCCCAGGGAGCTGAGCTTCACTTCCCAGGTGATCCAGGCTCATGCTCAAGTTCGAGATCTTTGCCTCTAAAGCCACACTCTCTCTCTGTGCATTCCTAGGTCACTAGTTACTTTACCGAAAGCATTTACGATGCAGGAAGGAAGTGAATAAGAAGGAAGAGCCAACCAGGGTCAGTGAATGGATGCTGGGGTGTTTGTGGAGCTGCTGTAAGGGGGTGACTGCTTTATCAGTGCTACTAAACACCTTGACCTTGAATCATAGCTCATTCGATGGGGAGGTGGGCGGCCTGTGACCACCCCTAGAATGGCAACAGTGCTTTGGACTCTTCTTGCTTTGCTCTGGACTCTCTCTATCTCTCTCTGCTCTTTTACCCGTCTGGCCTCTGACCCACTTTGTTTCTTTTCTGTGTCTAGCCCCATGTTCAGGGGAATGTGACGACAGAGTTTGCTTTCATTGTTCCCCGAGACAAAGTGTTTCACTCATCCCAGGCTCTTGCTGCTACTTGATGCCTTGAGTGATGATTGCTGAGGAATTGTGTGAATTTGCTGGATTCTGAATGGTGCCTTCCTTCTGCCCAGACAGTAAGAAGAGAAGACGTTCAGGGACCTTAAGGGAAGGGTGGGAGTTTGCAGTGATTTTTGAAATCTTATGTAGTTGAGTCTCTTGGGGAAAATCAGATCCCTCCCCCCCACTGTTGCTCCCTTCCTTCATTTTTAGTGGGAAAAATTTGGTTCCTTCCCAATAAAAGGAGTCTTTATGAGAGTTCTGCATCCGGTTTTGATGAGACCATCTGTATTTGAGCAAATCGTTTACCATTTCAGTGCTTCTAACTCCCGGTCCCCCAAATAGATGCAGTGGTTTCCAGGCAGAGAGCTTGCAGCTCATTTCCAGATCGTGTGTAGAGTACATCATACGGAAGCTACAGTGGTTAAGGATGCCTGTACCACCTTTGACCTCTAACGAAGCTCTGTTTGGGTTCTTTTTGAACCTTGATGATCTCATTTGTGAAAATGAGAATAATGCAGGTCCTTAATACTTTCTATAAAACCCTTGGGTCCAGATATGTGCCAGAATTTGTACTCTTTCAGATTTCTGGATTGTGTTGTGCTATATAAGGAGGTCTTCGGGCAACATCCTGCAATCAGGTGCATTAATGGTTCTGAAATAAAACATCTGGACATCCTCACTAAGTGGGATTGAAAAAAAGACTTTGTATAGCTTCATACCAGTTTAGGTAATGTTTTTTCATCAAATGATTTATAAAAACAACCTTTCAGTTTTCTGATCCCTTGGTGTTCAGGATTGTGGATAAGGGGTTGTGGACTTTGGTAGTGACTGTGTTGTCTGAAATAACGGAATATACTCAGATTAGCAAATGTGCAGCTTTGGTTTATTTTGGAATGATTGAGGAATGCCCTGGATTGGGAGGGGATTCCAAGGAGCTGAGGCATGTCGCAACCTTTAGTGGTTGATACTAATGCCGGCAACCCAAGGATACTGTAACTTTAGTGTGCAGAAGGATGTACGGACGCTCCCAGGTATCACTGACTAATGTTGTGGTTTCGATTTTTAGACAGAAAAAAAAAATCACTTGAATGCATCCTTGAATCTGGCTAGATACCTGTGTTCTGCGAAGTTTTACTGTAATGTAAAATGTAACCCAAAGTTATTACAAAAGCATACAACAATGTTACAGGTTTTCTGTGATGATTGAATATCATCTGCTGTGTGTAAAGGGATTGCACAGTGTGTGCTTGGAAGTAACTCAATAGTAATTGAGTATTATTTTGTTGTTACAGTAATGGATGTTCATAGTAAATTACACTGCTTGTTCTTATGCCAAGTCAGATTATTTTTTTTATCAAAAATTGCTTCTTATGTTTTAAAACACTTTTAGTGAGGAGGAAATTATATTCTTGTATTTCTTAAAGCTTATCTTAGACTTACCTGGGTTTTAACTCTGTGACCTTGGTAATTTTATGTGTCAGCATAAATAGTGATTAATTTTGTGTGCCAACTTGGTTGAGCCATGGTGCCCAAATACTTGGCCAGATATCATCCTGGATGTTTCTGTAAAGGTGTCTTTTGGGCGAGTTTAACATTTAAGTTAGTGGACTTTGAGTGAAGCAGATTGCCCTCCCTAATGTGGGTGGGCCTCATCCAGTCAGTTGAAGGCCTGGATAGAACAAAAGACTGCTCTGTCTCATCCCAGCCCCAAACACTCCTAGCCCTGGCAAGATGGATTTCTGCCATCAGATGGCTTTTGGATTTATGTTACAGCATTATCTCTTCCCTCCGTCTCTAGCCTGCTGGCCTACCCTGCAGATTTTGGACTTAATCAGCCTCTCTTAATGCATGAACTAATTCATAAAAATAATGCATAATCTCTCTTGCTGTCCTTCCCCACCTCCCTCCCCCTGCATAAGCACACACCCATGCACCCCATTGTCCTGTTGGTTCTGTTTCTCAAAAGAACCCTGATGAATACACCCTCTCTTAACCTCATTTGGGTTCTTAATTTAAACAATAAAAGGAGAGAGGATGAACTCCAAGGTTTCCTTTAACAGTGTGGGGAAATATTTGGATCTAAAGCAGCTGGATTTGGTGTTCAGAAGGTGTCCAAAATGGCTCAGGCCATCAGCTGGGAGGGATGGGGCAGGACAGAGACACTGAGCTCAGTTTAGAGCCAGTGCTTGCCTGAGGGGAATCCACAGTGAGGTATCCAAAGGGCACCTGGATTCTGGTTATCCGGTGAGTCACAGATATATGTTAATCAATACAGGACATAGAACCTTACTCCACCGCACAGAGCATAGCCCCCATTGCATACTCCAGGTGGGAGGAACCAGGTTGCCCGCCTCAGGCCCCAGAAGGGAGCCTGGCAGCTGGGGCCTCCACCTGATGGATCATAGTGAAGATGTCATCCCACGTGAGGTGGAGACCGTGGCCACAGGCCTGCCTCCTCACCAGATAGGAATAACTGGGACAGAACCATTCCTACACATTGACGGTGGCCCCCGAGGAATGTCAGTCACTTTCCTGAGTGTAGGCTCCTCAAACAGGGCCAACCTCAAGTGGCCTCAGGTCTGTTCCCGCAGGGGCTGACGCTCAAGCTGGGAGGTCTGAACTGGAGTTTTATTATCATCTTTCCCTTTGTTAGTAGGGACAGTGATAATAGCTGTGTCTCCTGACGCCTGTTTAGTGCTCCTCAGTACGGAGATGCACTGTCCAATAGAGAACCACTGGCCCCAGGGGACTATTGAATTTAAAGTGAATTAACATTACATAAAACGAAAACTTTAATTCCTCAGTCACGCTGTCCACATTTCAGGTGTTCAGTGGCCCCATGTCCTAGGCGGCTTCCATGCTGGGCAACATAGATGGGAACATTTCCATCATCACAGAAAGTTCTGTTGGACAGTCATGTTCTAATCTAGAGCTTTGTACACATTCTTTCATGTGCTCTGGTGTGGGAATTATTATCCCCATTTTTTTTTTTTTTGGTGGCGCTTGAGCTGAATAACAGGCCCAAAGTGACAGCTCATATGTGACAGAGCTGGGATCGCACCCCTGGCCTCAGAGTCCCCTGGAACCCCAGAGCAATCCCCTGTGTTCGGACTCGTCCTCCTGTGGGTCGCGGTGAACTACGAACATGCAGGGAGTCTTCCCTTGCTGTGGGCCAAGGATGGAAGCCTGGGTGAAGGGGTAAAGAGAGGAGAAGGACCTAGGAGTTCCAGAAGGACACAATGTCTGAGACCGGCCGGCCGGGGCAGCCCAGGGAATTAGGAACGCCTGCAGGGTCCTGGGGCTTTGGCCTGAGGCCACTGCTCCTTGGCAGGGCGGGCTCAGTGCAGTGGAAGGGAGTCCAGTTGGATCTTGGGGCTCTCAGGGATGAATGGGGGGAAGAGAGAGAGGAGAAAGAGACAGGGGTTGCTAGGAAGAGACATGGGATCAAAGGACACAGGGCATTTTTAGGGCCGAGGAGGCCTGACCCTGTTGATAGACCACGGTAAATCCTGTCTGTAGGAGCCAAGCTAGGAGTCGTTTCAGTGGGATCAGTGGGGACACTAACAACCCCGAGACACATGCCCTGTCTGTAGGGACAGCAGTCCCACTATCCCTGGGGACTGTTGCTGGGAAGCCATAGTAACCTTCTGCTGCCAGATTCTAGACATCTGGATTTTTATGTGAAGTGTCCCTAATTATAAGCACATAAAAATGGGATAATAATTTTTTCCATTAAAAAAATATATCCCATTTCTGAGAAATGTGAATGTACTTAATGACCCAGAACTGCATACCTAAAACTGGTTAAAGTGGTAAATTTTATGTTCTGTGAATTTTATGTCTCCCCCCACTACCACCACCATCCCCTGCCGTGTCCCTAGGCCATTTTAACACAGAGGCTGGAGTTTGTGACTTTTGGGCCAGGGGGAATAGGTCAGCGGAGAGCAGTGGCTCAGTGTCTGGGCTGAAGAATAGAATCCTAAAGCCCAGGCCATGCCCTGGGACAGGTAAGTCAGAAGGTCTCGGGGTGGGACCCAGGCATCAGCCGTGTTTCAGACGACCGGGTGGTTTCTGTGTATAACCAGCGTTGAGAGCCTCTGGCGCAGAAGATGAAATGATTGGAGGATAGACCCTGCAGAGGCAGGAAGGGACAGCCTAAGAGCACAGGTCGAGGGACCGCTTAGCTTCTGGGACCACAGGGACAAAAGTGAGGCCGTGTGCACAGTGTGTGCAAGATTAGCAGCCACAGGCTGTTGCCATAGGAGCCCAGAGACGTCCATCACATCCACAGTGGGCGTTCAGCTCGTGCTTCACCGCTCCAGCTGCACAGTGGGGTAAGAGAGGCTCCATCCGGTCCCATCGTCCCGTGTCTTTGTGGGATAAGAGAGGCCCCCGTCTGGCCCCATCGTCCCGTGTCTTTGTGGGGTAAGAGAGGCCCCCGTCTGGCCCCATCGTCCCGTGTCTTCGTGTTTCTGCAAGCCCATCCACTACCTCAGTAACTGGCTCTGGACAAGTGTGTTGTAAAGCCGAAGCTGCCAGCCCTGCGTGCCAACCTTTCAGGAGCCTCTTAACCTTTCGGGGTCTATTGGCTCCACCAAGGAAGCGCTATAAATCCCTTTGGAGAAAACAGAAAATTCGAGAAAAGGATTTGTGAGCAAAGAGATGAATCAGGAAAAAGATTAAAGTCTAAACATAGCCTCTAACAGAGCACGTAGTGAATGGAACAAGTCCAAAATGTTCACTGAATTTGGTCAGTTATTTAAAAAAATAATTATCACTTCATATATAAGAACATTAACTGTCCACTAATGATCAAACATTCAAAGAGGTGCATTAGCAGCAGACAAAGACCTGAGGGGTTCCTCAGAAAAAGCATTTTTATTAAAGGGGAGTATATGTATACTAAAAATGAGAGAGGTTGTGGATAACTTGAGGGGATGGAGTTGCCTTTACTCCCTGAATGGAATGTAGTTTTGATGTAAGCTCATGCCTAAAATACTAGTTTAATATGAGACACAATCCATTTACAGCATGAAGCTGTTCCTCATCCGGCTTGCCTTGTAATCAGAAGCAATTGTTCGTGGAACAGCTCTGCAGTGCTTTGATTCAATTGGTTTTGGACCAGATTCTAATCAAGGGATGCAAATGCTTTCTTGTCAACAGTTTCATCGGCTTAGATGTGTCTGTCAGGGAGATTTATATTGACTCCCTGTAATTTAAGATACTTTGTCAGGCACACGTTATGAAATTCTTGAGGCCCAGAGAGTGCGAGGAGCTGGGATTTTGCAGGTTGCATCGGCTGCTGGTTTGAGGAGTTTGGGAGTCTCGGCAGCAAAGGAAAATCCTTGCTTGGTAATTAGGGCCCCTGGGGATGAATTCTCAGCTTGCCCCAGACCTAGCCAGTGAAAGAAGCTTATGGAAGTGAGGCCAAGATAATGAACCCTTTTAGAAAAGGGCATAAATGTAGGTGGAAATTTTAGGTGAACACATATAATTTAGATATACAGCTATGAAATTAAAAAAAAAAAGTCTCATGTTTGAGTCCATCACCAGCTTCCCACACCCAGGAAAAGAAGCCCCCAACAAACTCTAAGATGTGGATGAGGTTTAGATTTGGCTGTTGGTGATGAGAATGGAGGACGTCAGTGAACTGGAGTCATCACATGATGAGGATTGGGTCGCCTGCCCCAGAGGCCTCTGAGTGGTGCCTGCAGCGGCCGGACTGGGTCCACATGAAGGAGCGTAGCTGGGAGGGTGAGGCTGGGCAGTTGCCACCTTGCATCTTCTGTTGAGGGCACATTGTGAGGGTGAGGATGGGTGGCTGGGGGAACGCTATGCAGGACCACTGGACCCCCTATGCCCTGTTGCCTCGTTTCCAATGTAAGTCAGGAATCTGGATGATTTATAGAGAATTCTCTGATTTATGTTGTTGATAATGAGTTTATATCATTCCATTGGGAGAGTCAAATAAAATGCCTCTGTAGGACAGAATTGGCCCATGGTCTACACCTTCTGCCCCTGCATTGCTTCTTAACTAGGAGCTTGTGTGGAAGGAGAACACCACAGCCTTCTGCCCACGAGGCACTGGAACTCACGGGGAGATGTGTTTTGGTTTGGGGCTTCACTGAGTGATTCATTCATTCGACATTTGTTGACTAACCACTCTCTGCCAGGCACAAGGTGGGCGAGGGGCATGGGGATTCCAGGCCAGGAGGTTATAGAGTTCTAGGGCTGGTATGTCCACAGAGTAATACGTTTCTATGTGATTAGAGAAAATTCATGTCAGAGAATGGAGGTGGGGAGTAGGGGAATGATAGTGGCAAGGTAAATTGTGGCTTGAGAGGGAAGGGCTTTATGATTTGGGTTGTGCTGTATGGACAGAAGTGAGCCCTCCACAGAGAAGTGACATGAGCACACACATGTTTGAAAGACGCCTCTGGCTGGTGCTGGGCAGAGGAGCCGGATGAGCCCCCAGGCCTGACTGCAGGCAGCAGGTGGGCTGGAGCATGTGCTCGGCTTACAGACATGCGCAGCTGGGTTCTGGGGGGCTGGTGGTCATGGGGGAGGATGTCATGAATAGGGAAGAACCCCATGCGTGAGCGAGACTTGCCCGTGCCACCCAGCACAAGCCAGGCAGGTATTTGACTTGGCTGCTCAGGGTTTTCTCGGTTTCGTCCTTCCAGGCGGTATGCCACTTATGAAATTCAGCTATGCCTCTTCATTTTCTGTAATTTTGTTTTGACTCTGAGTGCCTTTCTTGCTCTGGCTGGCCAGAGATTCAATCGTTTTGCTCTTTTTTTTTTTTTTTTACATTTTCTTCCCTCCTTCCTCTTTGTGCAAATATCTTGGCGTTGGAGGCAGGGCCCAGGCAGGAGGGATAACCTTCTGGTCATGGGTCTTTGTTCCAGAGCAGTCACCTCCAAGATGGTGTCACTTGGGATTCGCCACTCTGCTCTTCGTCTTCTGCCCCAGGAACCTGTGAACTGGGGGGCCCAGCCTTGGCCCCGCCAAAGCCCTTTCTTCCTGGGCTCTGCTGGCTTTGGAGCAAGGCCAGTACAGATCTTTCTCCTTCTCAGGCCTGACAAGTTTACTTTGGGGAAATCCTTCAGTCACCACTCTCCCTACCCCTTGGCTGCAGCTCTCACTGGGGGCTTCTCCTCTCCCTAAAACCTTCTTGCCTCCGTGGGTTTAGGGTTTGGAAACAGAAGCCAGGAAGGGAAGTGTCTTGCAGACAGCGCCTGCCTTCCTCCTTCCAAGTCGTAGACCTCTCCTGAGATAGGGAAGCATAGAGCCAGTGACCTGGCCAGGGGAGGCAGGCAGAGAAAGGGACAACCGAAGAAAGAAATGCTAATTTTGACAGTTGTATTTTCTGTGGCACATGGATGTAACCATTTGGCTTCAGATCCAAAAAGGAGCAGATATGAGGACTGTGGGAAAGGCAAGAGAGGAAGAGGGGGATTCAGGACTTGCCCCGGCTGAGAAGCCTTTGCCAGCAGGTGTGTGAGTGGGGGGGAATGGGCACAGGGGAAAGGAGATGGTTTCTACCTGCTCCTCAGAGACAGGAATGCGGGGGGTGGGGGGAGAAGATTTGGCCTTGGGCATATTTGCTTATTAGGAGCGCTGGTGTCCTGGGCTGCCTGCCCCAGTAAAGAGATTTCCTCCTTGACCCACTGTGCCCCCATTCTGGGAGGGGGGTGCCCAGCTCTGAAGGACAGTGTTCTTCGCTGTGCGTGCTGCCTTGCTCTTTCCTTGAGGGTGAGAACAGGTTGTGAGCTCCCATGGGAGGTAGGAGAGGAATTCAGGCCTCAGCACAGCCTCCCTCACATGCAGGAAGTGATGAGAACTGGATGTTAGCAGTGTTGAAAGCTGTAAACAGACTCCATGCTTGTCACATTTTCAGGAAGGTGCTAATGGATATTTCTTTCAGATTTGTATTTCTAGCAGTTCAGAGCCACCCCCGTAGCTTGGCTTGCGCCTCAATGGTCCCAGGACTCTGTCTGGCTGTCAGCGCACATCCATCCGTGCCCTTCTGGGCCGTTGGAAGACTCTAGCCTGGCTGCTTTTATCACACTCCTGCTGCCCCAGCAGAGCACTTACAACACTGTGTGTGATGCGTCAGCCTCACTTGGGTAAGTGGCCTCCACTCCCTCTAATGGCTGGAAGTTCCTTGAACGTGGAGGAAGGGCATCCTGCTTTCCATTTTATACCCAGTGCCTTGTGCAGAGATGGGGGAGCTCTTTCACAGTGCCCGAGAATGGCTTTCTGAGAAGGTGACACTTGGGTGGAGGCCTGACGGTGACTTTGCCTGCTGTGCTCTGGGTCTCATCTTCTCTCCCCTCCTCAGAGACCTGACACATTGATGATCTCCTGTTTGTCTCCTTGATAGCTTCCTCCCATTAGAATTTAACCATGAGTGGTGTTGACATCTCAGAAGCAAGTGAGGAAGAAAGGAAGGAAAGAAAGATGGAGGAACTGAAAACCTCCTTGGACCAACACTTGTCCCCCTCCTCTGGGCAACGCCTGGTGCACAAGTTCACCTTTCTTCTTTCTTCCCATCTTCTATTCCTGGCAGTCTGGATTGAGCTCTGTGAAAACTTCTTTTGTCAGGGTCTCTAACAACATACTTGATGTTAAAC
Organism: Spilogale gracilis; assembly: GCA_004023965.1. NCBI lineage: Eukaryota > Metazoa > Chordata > Mammalia > Carnivora > Mephitidae > Spilogale > Spilogale gracilis. Next base: position 10,194 of record PITA01020718.1, on the reverse strand, counting down.
CCAGTGGAACATTTTCGGGCCCTTTTTTTTACTGAGCCTGTGGTATTAACCCTGGTGAGTACTGAAAATGCTGATCTCCTTGACCAGCTTCTACTGTTTTCCCCAGAACACTCCAGCTTTTCTTTCTCAGTCTCCTTTGTGGACTTCTTTTCCCCTTCAAGAGTTCAGTCCTGAGCCCTCTTCTGTTTTCCTTCTATAGACTCATCTGCGGTGGTTTTATCTATTTCCATATTTAAATAACCTGCTGCAAACCAAAGACAACCAAATATACATTTCCAGCTAGTATTTCTTATCACCAGATTCCATATGGCCATTTACCTTCCAGCGTGGTGACATGAATATCTCCCACACTTGGTCTCCTCATGTCATACTCAGTCAGTCCTCCTGCTGAGTTTCCCATCAGGTTGATGAGCACTGCCATCTTGGATACCCATTCAGTCATGTCAAGACCCACAGGTCATCCCTGACCTCAGATCCAAGCTTCACCAGTATTTGACCTTTGACCTCCTAAATGGCCATGAATCTGCTCTGCCTTCTTTTCTCTGCCATCACTATCCTCTGCCATGCTGGCCCCAGAGCTTCCCACTTCCTTGCCCTCTGCATTCTGTCCCATCTTGGGCTGAGGCCAGCACTGCCTTCCCAAATTGCAGAGCAGGGTGTGCCAGGGCTCTGCTGAATACCCATCACCAGCTTCCCATGACCTTAGTGTAGTCAGGCTGCTTAATGTGGGAAGCAGACCTGTGCCCAAACATGTACATTCATCTCTCATTCCCTTTCTCATCTTCACTCAGGGCACTAGACTCTGTTCAGTTCCTGGAGAACCGCTCTTTCTCACCTCTGAGCCCTGGCCCATGCTTTTCCTTCTTCCTGGGGTACCTGTCATAAGGCCCTTGGCTTTTCTTCTGAGTGGGACAAAGAGCCATTGGAGGGGTTTGAAGAGAGGGATCACATGACCTAATTTGTATTTTATTTATTTATTTATTTATTTATTTATTTATTTATTTTTATTGTTTCTTAAATTTTTTTTCCCAGTGTTCCAAGATTCATTCCCCATTCCCTACACCCAGTGCTCCACACTTTAGGTGTCCCCAGTACCCATCACCAGGCTCTCCCATCCCTCCACCCCCCTCCCTCCAAGTCCCTCAGTTTGTTTCTGTGTCCAAAGTCTCTGTTGTTTCGTTTCCCTCCCTAGATTACCCTAGTTCCCCTTTACTTTCCTTCTCCCACTGTCCTCCAGTTTACCCCTCATGCACCGCAAGTAAGTGAAACCATGCGATACTTGACCTTCTCTTCTTGGCTTATTTCAGTCAGCATAATCTCTTCCAGTCCAGTCCATGTTGCTACAAAAGTTGGATATTCATCCTTTCTGATGGAGGCATAGTATTCCATTGTATATATGGACCACATCTTCTTTAGCCGTTCATCTGTTGAAAGGCACCTTGGCTCTTTCCACAGTTTGGCGATTGTGGCCATTGTTGTGATGAACATTGGGGTATATATGGCTCTTCTTTTCACTACATCTGTATCTTTGGGGTAAATGCCCAGTAGTGCAATTGCAGGGTCATAGGGTAGCTCTGTTTTCAATTTTTTATGGAATCTCCACACTGTTTTCCAAAGCGGCTGCACCAGTTTACATTCCCACCAACAGTGTAAGAGGGTTCCCCTTTCTCCGCAGCCTCTCCAACACTTGTTGTTTGCTGACTTGTTAATTTTGGCCATTCTGACTGGTGTAAGGTGGTATCTCAGTGTGGTTTTGATTTGAATTTCCCTGATAGCTAGTGACAATGAACATTTTTTCATGTGTCTGTTAGCCGTTTGTATATCTTCTATGGAGAAGTGCCTCTTCATGTCTCCTGCCCATTTTTTGATGTGTTCATCTTCTTTTTGGGTGTTAAGTTTGAGTAGTTCTTTATAGATCTTGGATACCCTTTGTCTTTAGTGTCATTTGCAAATATCTTCTCCCATTCTGTGGGTTGCCTCTTTGTTTTGTTGACTGTTTCCTTTGCTGTACAGAAGCTTTTTACTTTAATGAAGTCCCAGAAGTTCATTTTCGCTTTTGTCTCCTTTGCCTTTGGAGACATGTCTTGAAAGAAGTTGCTGTGGCCGATGTCTAAGAGGTTACTGCCTATGTTCTCTTCCAGGATTTTGATGGATTCCTGCCTCATGTTGAGGTCTTTCATCCATTTCGAGTTTGCCTTTGTGTGTGGTGTAAGAGAATGGTCTAGTTTCATTCTTCTATATGTAGCTGTCCAATTTTCCCAGCACCATTTATTGAAGAGATTGTCTTTGTTCCACTGGATATTTTTTCCTGCTTTGTCGAAGATGATTTGCCCATAGATTTGTGGGTCCATATGTGGGCTCTCCACTCTGTTCCATTGGTCTATTTCTCTGTTTTTGTGCCAGTACCATGCTGTCTTGGTAATCACAGCTTTGTAATAAAGCCTGAAGTCAGGTAATGAGATGCCCCCAGCTTTGCTTTTCTTCTTGAGCAATTCCTTAGCGATTTGGGGTCTTTTTTGGTTCCATATAAATTTCAGGATTGTTTGTTCCAGCGTTTTGAAGAATGTTGGTGGAATTTTGATCAGAATGGCATTGAAAGTGTAGATTGCTCTGGGCAGTATAGACATTTTGACAATGTTTATTCTTCCAATCCATGAGCATGGAATGCTCTTCCATCTTTTTGTGTCTTCTTCAATTTCTTTCATGAGTGTTCTGTAGTTCCTCGAGTACACATCCTTGACTTCCAGCTTGGCAAAGAGGAAGTCAAACTCTCACTCTTTGCAGACGACATGATACTGTATGTGGAAAACCCGAAAGACTCTACCCCCAAACTACTAGAACTCATACAACAATTCGGTAATGTGGCAGGATACAAAATCAATGCACAGAAATCAGTTGCATTCTTATACACTAACAACAAAAAATATAAAAGGAAATCAGAGAATCGATTCCATTTACTATAGCACCAAAAACTATAAGATACCTAATTTGTATTTTAAAAGTCTCCTTCTGCTTGCAGTGCTGAGATTAGACTCTAGGGCAGGATTCAGGAGACCTTGCGGGAGGCTTTTCCAGGGATCTCATTGAGAGAAGATGATGGCCATGAAGGTGGGGAGAGGAGGTCAGATGTGCAGCCGTTCTTTGAAACAATACTGGGCAGAACTTGATGATGCAGGTGTCTGCAAGTTATCTTCTAACTTTCTAAGTTCTAAGAACTAGAACTTAGCCAACTGGATGAGTGAACATGGTGTCAACAAAAATGCAGGCAGACTCTGAACGGAGTAGATGTGGGCAGGGTTGAGGGAGTGGGAGGGGAAGAGCAGCAGCTTAGTTTTGTGTGTGCTGAACTGGGGATGTGTTTGACACCTCTGTGGGCGTGGCAGGCAGAATAATGGCCCAAGGGATGCCTATGTCAGAAGGTACTTTGCAGGCGTGATTAAGTCAAGAATGTTGAGGCAGGGAGGCTATCCTGGGTGATTCGGGTGGGGCCCAGTGTCATCACAGGATTCGTATAGGAGGGAGGCAGGCATGCCAAAGTCAAGGAAGGAGCTGTGATGACCAAAGCAGAGGTCCGGTGAAGTGCTTTGAAGGTGTGGAACACACCGCAAGCCAAGCACTGTGGGTGAATTTTGTGCGTTTTCTGAAATCCATTGTCCCAGCTTCTAGCTGGGGAAGGCAATGAAATCGATTCTCTCCTGGAGTCTCTAGAAGGAACACAGCTCTGTTGATGCCTTGATTTTAGCCTGTAAGAACCTGACCTCTATAACTGCAAGGTAATAAATTTCTGTTGCTTTAAGCCATTAAGTTATGGTCCTTTGCTTCAGAAGTAATATGAAACTAATACATTGGAGATGTGGAGTAGGTAGCCTTCTACAGGGGCTGAGGATGCTTGCCTTCCTACCTTCCACCATCAGTCATCACAAGTCAAAACCCACATGCCCTTTCGGCATCCTCAGCCATCCTCAACAGTAAAACTCCAGGTGTAGGGGCGCCTGGGTGGCTCAGTTGGTTAAGCAACTGCCTTTGGCTCAGGTCATGATCCCAGAGACCTGGGATCGAGCCCCACATCGGGCTCCCTGCTCGGTGGGGAGGCCTGCTTCTCCCGCTCACACTCCCCCTGCTTGTGTTCCCTCTCTCGCTGTATTTCTCTGTGTCAAATAAATAAATAAAATCTTTAAAAAAAAATCCAGGTATAGTTTTTAGTGAGTAGGCTAAGTAGATTTGACACAATCTACAGTGTAAGTTCCCTGCCTATCATTGGAGTCAATGAACAGTGGACCCCTTTTGTTTATACATAACTTTAATATCTATTGCAATGTTGTTACAGATTGTAGAAAACTAGGAAAAGTTATATTCTGAGGTAGGAATAGTGAGAGCTGCAAGACATAATTTTTGAGTCATAGCAGGGAAAGATGCAGAAAAAATTAAAAGAGACAGTTGTATTTGAGATAATAGTTTAGAGGCAAACAGATCTTTAAACCACAGTGTTTAATCCTTAACACCATTGTGCTAATACAGCATTAGCCCAATGACTGATGCTCATGTAAAATGATCAACTAAAGTCCACATGGAAAAACTAAACTATTTTTAATGCACTACTTGAAGAAAGTAGGAAATTATACAATATATTTTACAAGCCATTAACGTAATTCAAACTTTTATATGCATTGGCTCTTAGATGTGCTTCAGTTGCTAGAAAATTGACTTATGTGGAACACTTAAGTTCCCCAGTGATGCCAAGAAGTAAGGGTCACTGAACTTTGGCTCTGGATAAATTCACAAATGATAATGTATTTGAAGATTAGGTTCTAAACTGTGCATAGATCCTGCTGTGAGAGCCTTTCCCTACAGAATTGCAAATAAGTAAAAGTAGAGAGAAGGTGGTCCAAGAAGAACAAAATACTAGAGGTTTGCTCCCCAGATGAGACCCAAAGCACCAGCTTTTTTATAGTAGCTGGGTTGGAGAGGATTTTTTTTTTCTGTACATTTCTACAACAAATAATCCTATTCTTCTTACTGGGTACGTGGCATTTTTTAAAGCCCTTTGCATAGATTTGCTAATTTAACTCTCATAACTAACTCTGAGTTAGTACTAATTGTTCCCATTTTACAGAAGGCAGAACTGAAGTACAGAGAGATTAAGTAACTCAGGTTCACCCAGCTGGTCCATCTAGATTTACATCCAGAGAGTCTGGCTTCAGAGTTTCTGCTCTTAACCTTGCTCTGGGCTGGCTTCACTACACCTTTTCAGCTCATTTTGGATTGCCCGTCTCCGACCCTTCTGCCCCTCTCCCATGAAGTCCATGCAGAAGATATTCATGGGATTTGTCATTAACGCCCTTTGTCCTAGTTCAAATCCCTGTCGTGTGCCTGGTCTGTGCCAGCTATTTATTCTGTCCCTGCTGTTGCCCCAGGTGCCACCTCTGCTCCTGCGGCTGTCTCACATCTGACCTCGCAGTCATCTCTGTCTCTGTGTATTGTGCTGAGATTCAGGAGTCCCAAGTCAGAGCATCCGTTTGACCAGGGCTCTCTCTCTTTACTGGAGGAAGTGGGATGGGGAACTCCCTCCTTTTGCCTCTGGAATGGAATGGAGATTCCTTACCCCCACCAAAGTGACAGCACTGAGAATTACCTAAACACAGGAAGTTGGTTTGGTTCCTAGCAGGCAGAAACAATGACAAATATCCCTGAAACAGTGTTGTTTGAACATTTTGTCTGCAACCCAGAAAGGATATGCATGCTGCATGTATACACACATAGTCTTAACTGAGAAAGTATCCAGGAAACCATATGTACCCATGGTTATTGCAGTCTCATTTTTTAAAATGGGAGTCACGACTTCTAAATTGATTCCACTTTGAAAATCTTGCCCTACAGTGTTTTCTGTGCAGTATATTCAGAATATTTCCAATGAGTAGCTTTATGCACAAAATGCTTTTGTATGTACCAGAATTTTTTAAAAATTCTGGTCTTTAAATGACTGTCAAATAGTTCCTGGAAGAATGGTGCTTATCACCTTGACACTGAAATAGGCAAAAAGAAGAAAATATGAATCTATTGTGGTGCATAAGGGGTAATATAGAAGACAGTAGGAGAAGGAAAGTAAATGGGAAGTAGGGTAATTCAGGGAGAGAAACGAAACATGAGAGACTTTGGACACAGAAACAAACGAGGGACTTGGAGGGAGAGGGTGGGGGAATGGGAGAGCCTGGTGGTGGGTACTGAGGGCACCTATTACATGGAGCACTGGGTGTGGGGCATGGGTAATGAATCTTGGAACACTGAAAAAATAAAATAAATTTAAAGTAAAAAAAAAAAGAAAATTAAAATCCCCCCACAAAAAAAGAAAAAAAAAGAAAGATACACTTTATGGTTTCCAAACAGAATATCCAATTGTATTATCAGAAAGTACCCAGGATCATAGTTCCATAGAATGTTTGTTTGTATAGCTTTCCAGGAAAGTTTAAATCTAGGACAGTTGCTAGAAAGTAGAGGGGTTTTAATTTCTCATGCCTATTAAACAGGGATATTCATTTCAGCAAATACGACGGGATGCCTGCCCGGGGAGAGGCCATTTGCTGGGTGTTTGAGGGACACAGAGATAAACTGGGCAGGGCTCCTGGTCTCAAGGAGATGAGACTCTAGTAAAGAAGAAAAGACAGGATGTAGAAAATAGTTGTACCAGGTTGAAAGCCATCTAGATCTTGAGAAAGGAATAAGGAAAATGATTAGGGATTCTGAGGAACGAGGGGTACCTGGTTCCTGCTAGAGGTTCCGAGGCACAAAGGAATTAGGGTTCAGCCGGTGGGAAAGGGATTTCCCTGTCACCCGGTGTGCATCTTGGAGAGGCTGATGAGGTCATGGGGACACCAGGGACTTACAGACTGGGAGGGGGAAAGGCATTCCTGCAGTGAGGATTTCTGTCATTGCCTGGTCCAAGCATCTGTGTGGCCCAAAAGGGATGTGGGAGTTCTGGGGGGCAGAAAGTGGGGAGGGGCAAGCCCAGCAGCCAGAGTGGGGCTACAGTTCACAAACACAGCCTGGATGGCTCACCCACCCCCCATCAGAAATCACAAGGTTTATCTGTGATTCAGCAGTTTGATGAAGTGCTTATTCCTCGAAAGGACTTCCAGATGCTGAAAAACAGGGACACTGCCCTACCAAGCAACCAGGTCTTGAGAACAAAGCAGAGTAGAAAGATGTGGGAGGTGGGGTGCACATATCAGGACAGAAGGGAGTAAGTGCCCAGAGCAAGGCACAACCACAGAGTAGAGCCCTTGGCCTCTGGCCACAATCAACTGGGGAACCTGGCTTTGGCAGGAGCGCACAGGGCATATTATGGTCTACATGGTACAGTTGCCACCCTGCTTCTTCCTAACCAAAATTAACCCAGCACTTAGTGCATAGTGTTCATCAGAGTGCTTGCAGGCACTGTTGAGATTCTGCTAAGCACAGAATCTGCTCTCTAGGAAATGTGTGCCATGGAGATAATGTTGAGAAGGAATGGTATTATGAAATCTGTTCTTTCAAAATGAAACTATTTCTCTGTCCTGGCAGATAGCCCATGGTGCCAATTCTTTTCTTATCTGATTATAGCCAATCATTTCAAAGATGAAATTCTGCCTCATTCTTCACCAGTGCCTTACTGTACAGGGAGCTAGTCTCTGGAACGGAAACTACATGTTCATCCTATGTCAATGTGCCGTCTAAGTTCTGGGAGGGGGGGGAAGTGACAACATAGCAGAGGGTAGGTGAAGGTGGAAGAGCTCTAGAGCTGAGGTTGAGAATGGTCCCAGAGAGGGAAGAACAAGGGGAGAGGGAGGATACTCAGAGCTGCTGCAAAAGTTAGGTGTGGGGGCGCCTGGGTGGCTCAGTGTGATCCCGGAGTCCCAGGATCGAGCCCCGCATCGGACTCCCTGCTCGGCGGGAAGCCTGCTTCTCCCTCTCTCACTCCCCCTGCTTCTGTTCCCTCTCTAGCTGTGTTTCTCTCTGTCAAATAAATAAATAATCTTTAAAAAAAAAGTTAGGTGTGAACCCGGGCACCCTGCTCAGATGCTGATAGGAACAAGCACACCTGAACTTGTTCTTCTACCTGCGGGCGTTACCTTTTCTGATGCCTGGTCAACCATGTAGCAGTGAGGCTGCTCATATTTTTTTCATGCAGTGCAGTAATAGTATTTATTTAATCCCCACCCCATCTGTTACATGTCTTACTTCCAGCCTCCCCAGAACCTGCTACTACTAGCTACTATTTTAGTCTACATTAAAATGCAGTTGAGGAAACAGGCAGAGATTGGCGAGCCATAACATAGCCAGAGGATGGCAGGAGCTGATCCAAAGCACAGGGTGCCATACTCCAGAGGACCTTATTCCTTGTTCCAGAGGACCCGAGTTATGTTTGTGTGGGCACATGGCATTCTGATAAGAGGCAGATATTTATTATCTTTCTAAGTAATGATACAGGGGGACTGTGTCTTCTAGGTAGCATGACATCTGATAGAACATGCTGGTAATTCAGAGACATTCTGAATTGCCACTCCAGAGGCAGCTGGAAGTCTTAAAAAAGGATGTAGGTGTATCCAAATCTGTGGCTCTCTTCTGAAATTGTGACTTCCTTAAACAATCTGAGCATTCCTTCAAAATTCATGGGCTGAGCTCAGGGACAGAAGGAATGCCATCTCAATTCATCTCTTGAGGTTTCTAGTGAATCTGGGGTCTGCTGTTCTCTAAGCAAACCAGAATTTGGAGTGTTTTTCCTCCTGCTGATTCAGGTTTCGCTTCAGCTGTCTTGTCATTTCGGTAAGAGCAGCCAATCTTTTGGTTTCTGGGCATCCAATAGAATGATTGCCTTAGATTACTTAATTTTAAATTTAGATGAAAACTGAAAAGTCATTCTGTGGGTCTTTTTAATGCATGTATAACTTTAGTTTTTTATTAAAATGTTCTAAATCTTCACACTTGGCTTCTCTTTTCCTCAAATATTCCATAAGGAATCAGTGGTTTAAATTTTTTTTAACTTCTATGATAGTGATGGAAAGCTTATAGCAAGAAACAGCAGTCCTCTGCCCACCTTCTCTATTCAAACCCTACTCCAAAGAAGCAATAGATTTCAAATCATTTTGTGGTTTCTTTTGATCTCTAGCCCCACCATTGTCCGAATATGCTCGACTCCTGGATCTTATTTTGGGTATTGTCCATTGGTTTCTCCTCACAGCAATGGGGAGTTCAGCTCTTCCATGCTTTCCCTTTTCCCAGCCTTCCAAAATTTGGGTAAATCAGCAGTAACTCTGTACATGATTGCATTCAACTGATTGATGAGGCCATTAGTACACTATGATGATTCCTTGATTTTCTTATGTCACTTTTCCGTCAGATTAATACCTGCCACATGGGGGCTTTGCCGGTTGCTGTCCAGCAGCCATGTCATCTTCCTCCTTGCTGGCTAGAGCCTGATGTTGTTCTGATGTCCACCCCTTTGCACTTGACTCCATCATTTCTGATATTGTCAAGCCAGTCACCATGGCCCACTTCCCCTGCGCTGCAAGAGGGGGAGCCTACAGGGTTGTTTCTGGGGAAGAATTTCTTGTTCTCAGGCAAACAAAGAAGAAAGAGCCTCCCCTGTCAGTTGGAGAAAAGAGTTCTAAGAATCTCCAGAATGCTTATAAACACAAATATCCAAACACAGTCAGGGCCACCAGTTGCATTTTACTTACATGATCTGCCTCCTATATTCTTGTGTTCTTCTGCCCCAGTCCAAACAGGTTTTATCTCTGGACCTGGGTACCCTCATTTTCTTGGGGATTTCTTTTGGTCCCCCTCTCCTCGATCCTCTTCTTCTTCACTTATATATTCCTTTTTCAGAAGCATATTTCTTAGAGGTTTGGGAAATATATGTATTTGAATTATTGCATGTTTGAAAATGAGTTTATTGTGTACTCACACTTGATTTGATAGTTTAGCAAGATAGAGAATTCTAAGTAAAAGCATTTTAGCTTGGAGTGTTAACATTGCTCCCCTGACTTAAGATATTTGTTATTACTGTTTGGAAATCTGTTGCCAGTACAATTCCTTTTATCTGCGATCTAGTTTATCTTCCTGGAACTTCTCTTTATTCCTGGGGTACTAAAATTACAAGATATTGTGCCTTGTTGCATGCCAATTTTTATTTTCTAGGCTGTTGGTGAGCATTTATTT
>PITA01020717.1:0-34299 GCA_004023965.1 Spilogale gracilis | reverse complement strand
TGTCATTGTTGTTGTTGGTTTTAGATTTTATGTATTTATTTGACAGAGAGAAACACAGCCAGAGAGGGAACACAAGCAGGGGGAGTGAGAGAGGGAGAAGCAGGCCTTCCACCAAGCAGGGAGCCCGATGTGGGGCTCGATCCCGGGTCTCCGGGATCATGACCCAAGCCGAAGGCAGTTGCCCAACCAACTGAGCCACCCAGGTGCCACCCCTGTACCAGTCTTTTCTTATCTTTGCCAGCGTGATAAGTAAAAACTGGAGAGTCTGAGCCTTACTTTGTGTTTCTCTTATTATCAGTGAGGTTGAGCCTGTTTTTATACCTTTGAGGCATTTATAGTTTCTTTTTGATGAGCTATTCATGGCCTGGCCAACTTTTTTTTTTTTTTTTAATTAGAGTTCATTGTCAATAAAGGGTAACTATGTAGAAATCATTTCATAAAAATGTTGTATATTGTTTATACAAGGAATTCAGCTTATATTTACTTTCATCATAAAAAAAAGACAGACAAGTGAAACTGAAGGACTTGCTGAACCATAAATATTAGATTCATACAAGATTTAGCAGAAAGATTATAAAAAGCTTATAGGATTTTGTTACTGTTTGTTTTTTTTCAACTGCACGTTATAATTTATCAAGCTCAGTTGACTCACTGCTAAGTAAGAGAAAGTAAACAATATTTACATGTTTTGCTTCCTCTTCTACTTGAGTTATATAATTTGGTCTGTAACATGGTCCCACAGTTAACTTGTCTTAATTATACATTTGTTTATTTATTTATTAGAGAGAGAGTGTGTGCACAGTAGGGGAGGGGCAAAGGGGGAGAGAGACTCTCCAGCAGGTTCTGTGCTGAGCGCAGAGCCCATCTCAATGCCTGGATGGGCCCAGGACCCTGAGATCATGACCTGAGCCAAAGCCAAGGGTCAGATGCTTAACTCACCGAACCACCCAGATGCCCCTTAATTCTGTACCTAAATATAAATGTATTCTCACCTCCATTCCTTCTAGCACAACCTCTCCACTGGTGCGTTGGCATCAAGAGAAATACGAATATTTCCTTCCCTAATGAGAGTTTGTTCCTGTTTGAGAATGTCCCCATACTTGATAATAACTTCACCTGGTCATTCTGCAGTCATATTTTCGTCCTCTCCAAACTTTGTCGCTGCCTTGTTTTTTGGTGGAAAAGTTTGGGGCCAGCCAGATTTTTTTTTTTCCTTGTAGGTGGCTTGATTTTTTGACTAAGTATATGAAGAATTTTTTGCTCCTTCAGCACTTTGATAACATTGGCAAGATAAGCCTTATTGATCATTCTTTGTTTCCTTCCAGTCCTTTCATATTCAGATCCCATTCTCCATTTATTTCACGGTAACTTTCTTCAGTTACATCTGGATGTTTTTTCTGTACCACTTACTGGGTTTATATACTTCAGAGATATGAGGTTTTTTTTATGTTAAAGTATCTTGTTCTTAGATGATCTTTCTTTCTGCTTTTCTTAGTTGCTTTCCTTACTATGGTTATCCAAGCTTTCTTCTGATGTCCTGCCTACTTTATTAGTTCTGTAGTGGTGTGCTTTAGTTCTTAGTTCATTTCCTTACCTTTGCAGTCTGGTTTAGCCCGTGGTCTGGGAATTCTTTACTCCATTGGCTTTGTGTTTTTATTAAGTTTGTAGTGTAAAATATTCCGGAGGGGTTTGCTTTTCCTTCTTTTCCTTCTTTTCTTTCAGATTGGTGGTTTTTTCTGTTTTGTTTTGTTTTGTTTTTGCATTCCTTCCCTTCATTCCTTCCCACCCTCCCTTTCTTCCTCCCTCCCTTCCCTCCATTCCTTTTTTCCCCTCCTTTCCCCTTCCTTCCCACCTTCCTTCCTTCTCTCCTGTATTACATCTCACATCTTTTCACCACACTTATGTTTGATATGGGCAGTTCAGCAAGGTGGTTAAGAGAACAGGCACTAGAGCCCCAGTACCTGGGATGCATTCTTGATTCTTCCAATGGTAACACAAGTTGGGGCTCATACTGTCTGTGCTTTATCTTTTTCATCTGTAAAATGTGAATAATAGTAATTCCTCCTTTTCAAAGTGTTTTTTTAAAAAAATATTTTATTTATTTATTTGACAGAGAGAAATATAGCCAGAGAGGGAACACAAGCAGGGGGAGTGAGAGAGGGAGAAGCAGGCTTCCCACTGAGCAGGGAGCCCGATGCAGGGTTTGATCCAGGGACTCCGGGATCATGACCTGAGCCGAAGGCAGTCGCTTAACCAACTGAGCCACTCAGGTGCTCCCCTTTTCAAGGTTGTTAAGGGGGCTTCATGAGATAAGGCACATGAACTTCCTAAGCATGCTTTTCTTACCCAAGTAAGCAACCCCAGGCTGCTGTTGGTTCTGAGAGAGGGTAAGTGGGCGTTCCTGGCCGTGCTTCTAGAATGGGTGGCTTTCCCCTCTGAGCTCCACTGTGGGGTCAGGGTGAGGCAAAGGGCCTGGATTTGTACATTTTGTCTTTGAGACTCTGACTGTGTTCCGGAACTCTGTTAGTGGTTCTGTTTTGAGAGTTTATTCCGCTAAGTAAAAAATATACCCTGTTCCTTTGGAATGCCTAGGTTAGGGGTGATCTCCCACATTCAGCTTGGAGCCCTGGAGAGTGAGAATCTGGTGGTGAGCCCTGCTCCTGCCCGAATTCTGGAACCTGGGTGGTCAGCCTCGGTGTCTTCTTCTCAGAGCTTTCCTGTCACTGTTGCTTGATAGCTTACTCACTCTTCAGTTTATGTTGTCAAAATTGATCTTAAGGGTTTTGTGGGCTTATTCCAACCCCCTCACCCCCACACCCCCACCGCGGTGGCAGTGAGGGTGGGCACAGGACCCTTCTACGCAGTCACAGAATCTTCTGGCCCTCACCATGGTTGCCACTTTTCAAAGTGCATAGACTGAAATTATGCTTCTTTCTCCATTGGCTTGTTTTCTGCTCTTGAAAATTGTCCTGGCTTTTACTTCTCACCTCTTGTTGGGAAAGCACAATCCTCCGATCGAATTTTATTCTGCTGTCTTTATCTGGAAATCTTGTGGTGAGCTTTTAAAAAAAAGATAGAAAAAACAAAACATTCCTGGACCCAACCCTGGACCTTCCGCTTCGGAGAGCCTGGAAGCAGGCCCAGGTATCTCCTTTTTATTTTATTTTATTTTTTAAAGATTTTATTTATTTGACAGAGAGAAACACAGCGAGAGAGGGAACACAAGCAGGGGGAGTGAGAGAGGGAGAAGCAGGCTTCCCGCGGGGCAGGGAGCCCGATGCGGGACTCGATCCCGGGTCTCCGGGATCATGACCTGAGCCGAAGGCAGTCGCCCAACCAACTGAGCCACCCAGGCGCCCCTGTATCTGCTTTTTAAAAGCTTCCCTGTGGTTCTTTGGATCAACCAAGTTTAAATCCAGTACCCTTATAAGAGGATCATATTTTTCTCTTACCTTTTAATGAGCCCATCTGAAGAGCAAGTTTAGTATATGAAACACTTAAAATTTCTCAGGAAGATCCCATAAATTTAAAACTGCTCTTTGTGGTTGATTTTCTTACTTGTTTTTTAGGGAACCTCATACAAAATAGGGCGAGAAAGCCCATCTCCAGAAAATGGAAATGAAAGTTGATCTTTCTTTCTAGTGGTCCCTGAGAGAAAAATTCTGATTTTCCCTTCCAGACCTCTTAAGCTTTTAGTTTTCTCTTGGCATTTATAGAGTGAATTATTCATTGGTGCTTTTAAGAAGCATTTTGAATGCTGAACATGTCATTAATGTGGTCAAAGTGAGACTCATTCATCACGACAGTGACGGTCTCCACAGGCTGTCATCCGCAACAGACTATTCTTGCCCCCCCCCCAATCCTGTTTTGGATTGGACTGGTAAGGAGGAACTAAGAAGAGAGCTGGTTTTACCTGTCTATAGTCAAGCTATGTTTCCTTCAACTGGATATAAATTTTAAATTATTTTTATGAAGGCTGATGATAGAAGCTAAAAAGAAAATGTGGATTTATTAATTTTTTTTTAAAATATGAAGCGTGTTCTTGTCTGTTTTATTTCAGTAGTTTCTAAATCCCACCTGGGGCTTGAACTCATAATCCTGAGGTCAAGAGACGCCCCCTCTTTCGAGCCAGCCAGGCACCCCAGAAAATGTGACTTTAAATAAACCTTTACAATAACAGTTTCAAAAGAGTCTTTATGTAAGATGTGAATTTCGAAGGGATATTTTCAATTTATAATTTATAGTTAACAAGAGAAATGGCTAATATTTAAAACCATGCATTAAAAACACCTCACATGCAGGGGTGCCTGGGTGGCTGAGTCAGCTAAGCATCTGACCCTCGATTTCAGCTCAGGTCATGATCTCAGGGTTGTGAGATCAAGCCCCAAGTTGGGCTCCTCACTGGGCGTGGAGCCTGCTTAAGATCCTCTCTCTCAAGGGGCCCCTGGGGGCTCAGTCATTGAGTGCCGCCTTCAGTTTAGTTCATGATCCCGGAGTCCTGGGATTGAGCCCCACGTCAAGCTCCCTGCTCTGCAGGAAGCCTGCTTCTCCCGCTCTCACTCCTCCTGCTTGTGTTCCCTCTCTTGCTTTGTCTCTCTCTGTCAAATAAATAAATAAAATCTTAAAAAAATAAAAAGACTCTGTCTCTGGCTCCCTCTTCCCCTCCCACCGCTCCTCTTCCTCTCTATTAAAAAAAGAAAAGGTTACACGCAGCCGCTAGGCTTTCTAATATTCCAATTTCCCATATATGCTACTCTACATCTATGTGGGAAAGAATCTATTGGTTCTATAGTCACCTGCTTTCCATGTGTTCCCCTTTCCGTCCCTGCCACCTGTAAGCAGGACAGACTCTTTACTTAATCTGCCTTTTAAGGAGGGACCGTGGCAAACCAACTCAAAGAGCTGTACTGTACTTTCAACAAACAAGATTTCTCTTTTCTGCATTATTTTTGAATTTAAGCCACATTAATTAATTAGTTAACTTACTTATTTCAAAGATTTTATTTTTCAGTAATCTCTATACCTAATGTGGGGCTGCATCTCCCAATCCCAAGATCAGGAGTCACATGCTCCACCGACTGAGCCTGCCAGGTGCCCCTAAGCCACATTTTTAAAGGAAACGCTGTTTTTCAGCATTTTTTTGGATCTAGGTTTATTAGGGAAACTATCCTATCCATCCAGAATATCAGCAGAGAAAATGTGACATCGTTTATCGAAGCGTGGGTCACACAAGACCAACCTTCAAGCAGGGGTATTCTCTTCTCATAGTTTTTAATTATAATTAATGGTTGAAAATGAAATTATATACTCATGCTTTCATTTTACTTTTATTTTACTATTATTATTATTATTATTATTATTATTATCATCTTAAGTAAGCTCTATGCCCAGTGTGGGGCTTGAACTCATGACCCCAAGATCAACAGTCACTACAGGCTCTACTGAGTGTGCCACCCAGGTGCCCTTCATATCTTCATGTTATTTATTTTTTTAAAAGATTGTATTTATTTACTTGTCAGAGAGAGAGCACAGGCAGGGGGAGCGGCAGACAGAGGGAGAAGCAGGTTCCCTTCTGAGCAAGGAGCGCGATGCCGGACTCAATCCCGGGACTCTAGGACCCTGACCTGAGCCCAAGGCAGATACTTAATCAACTGAGCCACTCAGGCATCCCTATATCTTCATTTTAAATTGTAAAATTGGTATTCTGTTGGGTGTTACATTCCCTCAGAAGACTTTTTTAAAAGATTTTATTTATTTATTTTGACAGAGGAAAACACAGCTAGAGAGGGAACACAAGCAGGGGGAGTGAGAGAGGGAGAAGCAGGCTTCCCGCTGAGCAGGGAGCCCGACGCGGGGCTCTATCCCGGGAGTCCGGGATCCTCACTCGAGCTGAAGGCAGATTCCCAACGACTGAGCCACCCAGGAGCCCCTCCCTTAGAAAACTTGAAGGAGCAATAGAGGTCGTTTCATCCAACCCCCTCCAACTCACAGATGAGGAGCTGGACGCACAGACCTGCTCATTGATCTGTCTGGGGTCACGCTGTCCGGAGCACTGTCCTTTCTACTCCCATTGCCTCACCTCACTTAGTAACATCTGTTAGAGATGAAATCACATCCACTTTGTATGTAAAAAGTACCATGATCAAGGTTGTACTTATGATGGCACATTTTTTCCTAGGCAAATTTGTAGATTCGAGGGGAATAAAAGAAAATATGAAGGGCGCCTGGGTAGCTCAGAGAGTTAAGCCTCTACCTTCGGCTCAGGTCATGATCTCAGGGTCCTGGGATCGAGTCCCCACATCCCGCTCTCTGCTCAGCGGGGAGCCTGCTTCCCCCTCTTTCTCTGCCTGCTGCTCTGCCTATTTGTGATCTCTCTCTCTGTCAAATAAATAAATAAAATCTTTAAAAAAAAAGAAAATGTGAAATAATGAAAGTAGCTACTAAGAGGAAAAAAATATGGGCTAAATGGGGAAGTGAATACTGAGATGCGGTCAAGTGAGGACCCCCACCATGGACCATTCATCAGCCTCTTCTGGCTGTTTCTCTAACTATAGCCACTAAAGTCAGGTCCTATGAGAAATCAGCGGGTGGGACCCATGGGAGTGAGTTTTGCTTTTTCAGGCTTACCTCCTGGTAAATTTAAGCATGTTGAATGTAGAGATTGTCTGGATTCTTGACCTAGAGGTGAGATTAGAAAGAGAGATGGGAGTGATTTTTGTCTCATCTGAGTGTGTTCAGTGCAAACCTGCTGGGCAGCTTAAAAGTCCTCCTAATTAATTGTCTTAGCATGAACAGCCCCCAAATTCCTTTCCTTCTTATTAGCTCTTTGCGGGAGCACCTACACAGCCTTGACAACATGCCCTTGGCACTTGGATTTTTTTTTTAATATCTATATGTTTATTTTAGAGAGCATGAGTAGGAGGGGCACAGGGAGAGAATCACAAGCAGACTCCCCTCTGAGCACAGAGCCTGACACAGGGCTCGATTCCACGACTCCAAGGTCATGACCTGAGCCAAAACCAAGAGTCAGGCGCTTAACCACTGTGTCACCTAGGCACCTGGTACTTGGATTTAAAATTTGAACATTTGGACATAGTCCGCATGCATTCCTCGGATCATTGTAAAGATGATGGGGACGGAACGGTGGCCGGGAGGGAAATGCGCTCTCAGCACATTGCTGTAGATGAAATAGGCTGCATGTGTGCGCCTGGTCTCTACGCTCCAATTCAAGTCAGGTCGTAATGGTCGGGAGAGCAGGCAACTCTTGATCTACGGGTCGTGAGTTCCAGCCCCACACAGGGTGTAGAGATGACTTAAAAAAAAAAGGAAGGAAATAAATGGATTTCAGCTGCGGACATTTTGTGATTTTTTTTTTTTTAAACTTGTACAAAAAAGCACTGACTTCATCTCTCATTCCTGATTTCTCAATCATCTTTCTGTAGACGGTGACATGTCCGCATTTTTGTTTTAGGAACCTTGCGAAGAAATACCAACCTAAAAAGAACTCGAAGGAGGAAGAAGAATACAGGTCTGTTTAATGCTGATAATTGTGTGCTGACATCTTTATGCCAGTCTTGGTGATGATGAAGGAGAGGAGAAAGGAAATCTGTAAAAATAAGCTGCATTCCCTATTCGTATTTGTGCTAGTTTTTAAATTGGAAAAGAGAACAATAAAAACCCTACTCAGCTATCTTAGGCTGAGTCATTAGACCTCTTCCAGATTGTTTCAATTAAGGTAATTGGGAAAAGCTTAGAATATAATCTAAGCAAATACAGGAAATGTGGATTATGCATTCCACAGTCTCAATTTGCTTTTGTAATATCAGGAGTCTCTTTTCACTGAGAAATATGTCCATTTCAGTGAGCAACTTAGGCTCCTTAACATGGACAGCTCAAAAGTATTATATCTCTAATTTAGATCTAAACATCCACTGCATTAGTGTCTATTTAGCACATATCGTCTTTTGGGGTCATATTTGGACCAGAGGTTAACAGTGCCAAATACTGCCTTATGTAGAGTGATTCAGTGTCACAAAATGCAAAGTGTTTCAGTGGTAATTAACTCTGATCCATTTCGATGAGAACATTTTTATGAGTAATGAACTGTCAGGATCCTATGAGACGTTCATGCACATTAACCTGATTTTAATTAATATTTCATCAGCGCATAGAGTGCTGGAACAGACAGGGCCCTTGTTTGAAAAAGAGCGGTGTATCTTTATTTCCATAGGTATACGGCTTGTAAAGCCTTCCTTTCCACCCTGAACGAAATGAACGATTACGCTGGGCAGCATGAAGTTATCTCCGAGAACATGACCTCGAACATCACTGTCGAGTTAGCCCGCTATGTCCAGGAGCTGAAGCAGGAGAGGAAATCGGTAACGAAAGTTTTTTTTTTCTTCCTAAGAGATGGACCAGGGGTAATGGGGAATAGCCCTAAAAGCTTTTAAGTACAGTCATATAACGTTCTTGAACTGAATCGTATAAAAGTTATGGACCCTGTTCTTAGAAGGTGTTTCTAAGTCTTTATATGGGTCCCTCAGACACTGAAACTTATCTGAAGACCCCCCCCCCCAGAATAAAATCCCTTAGAGGAATTTAAATATATTTGAGGATATCAGACCTAAAAACAGTAAGCGATATCGGGTATTATCTGTGGTGTGGAATAAGTAGTATTAAAATAAATGCTTATAATGTTTTCACAAAAGCCAGAAAGGTGATCTCAGCTCTATCTGCTCTTTTCTTTGGCTCCTTCATCATCTAACAAAGAGGCCCTTTTTGGTCCTCCTACCTTCATTATCATCTTTTCATAGCTCTTCCTGTTAACAAAGGAGAAAAATGTATGCTCACACAAAGTATATTCATAATCAAGGTTTGCCCTAAAAAATTTAATTCTAAGCTGTGGTCGGTGTCCTTGTTCTCTGATTGCTTTATGCAAGGGATCATAATTTGTTAGGAATCGGGTACTAAATAAAGCTGGCCCACGATAATACTTTTTTCATTTAAATTGAAGTCCACCATAATTGTTCTGGTGCCCTGAACATGCAGGAGCCAACAGGGAAGGTGGGGTTCCTGTTGAAACTCAAGAGATATTGAATAATAATGACCAAAATAATTACTTAATTGTGATTGTGATCATTGCTGCAAAGTACGTATGAGTACAGATGCTTCAGTAGGAGATGGTAGGAATGCCTAACATGCTTGTGCTCAGGATCAGGGAGAAGCTTCCCAGGGCCCTTAACAGCCAACGTTTTAATAAGACTCAAAGGGTGAGGACTTGTTGCCTGGGACAAGCAGCAGAAGTAGTAGCTAGTGCAAAGGCCCTGAGACAGGTTTTTGGAACATCTGAGGAGTTTACTTTTTTCTAAGCTATAAATAGATAGCATGTGGCTTTGGGTATGTTTAGTAGTTAGGAAGAGATATCTGCCTTAAGATCAACTCATTGGTTTGAAGAAAAAAAAAAAAACAGATTCATAAACTGAGATGCAATTTTTACCTATTCACATTAGAGTAGTGGATCTCAACTGGGCCAGTTTTTCTCCCTACCCCAGGAACACTTAGTATCTAGAGATAGTTTTGGTCATCTAGGGGGTTAGATGGTGGTGGTGGAGGGGTGTTTGCCATTGGCATCTGGTTGGTAGAATCCAGAGAGGCTGTTAAATATCCCATAACACCGGGGCACCTGGGTGGCTCAGTTGGTTGAGCAACTGCTTTCGGCTCAGGTCATGATCCTGGAGACCCGGGATCGAGCCCCACGTCTGGCTTCCTGCTTGGTGGGAAACCTGCTTCTCCCTCTCCCAGTCCCTCTGCTTGTGTTCCCTCTCTGGCTCTGTTTCTCTCTGTCAAATAAATTAATAAAATCTTTAAAAAAAAATATCCCATAACACACAGGACAGCCTCTTCATCAAAGAATTACCTGCCCCATAATGTCTGTGGTGCCCAGATTGAGAAACTCTGTGCTAGAGCCCCAAATTAGATGACAGCATCTTCCAGACCATTCATTAAAGGAGATCTTTTCTATGATGGAAAGGAAGCAGTGAAACAGAATACTAAGATTCAGAAGGAAGCACAAATGCCTAATATAATCATAAAGTAAATACAATAAATCTGAACATGATGTTGGACTGCTTCCCCGGGTTCTTGAACTTCCCTCAACCTTGCAAAGTTTATACCTTCTTCCTGTTTGTTGCTTTGTTCAGTACTTTGTGTCTCCTGACTGACCTTCATTCACCCATATAGCTTAGAAATTTAGCCAACACCCTAAACAAGAACTCTCTGCCTTTACTTTAAGTAGAGAATATAAATTCTGTTTCTGAAGTGACTCTTGAGATATGAATCCATATAACCTGGCTTCCTGTTACTTTTTTGAATGCCTGTCCTCCAACCCCAGGTGGCCCCCTTGCTGCTGCTCTCCCTCACCCTGTATGATCCTGCCTCAGGGCCTTTGCACTGGGTCTTTTAGCCTTGGAAATCTTTTCCCCCAGGTATCTGCAGAACTCACTTGCTGACTTCTCAGGAATAGCGTCTTCTTGAGGTCTGTCTTGTCTACCTTATTTAAAATTACGAAGTCCCCCACCCTAAAAAAATAAAATAAAAATAAAATTACAAAGTCTCTCCTCTCCTTCCCCTCCTCATTCCCACCACCTTTCCTGCTTTACTGTTTTTCTTTTTTTTTTCTTTTTACTGTTTTTCCAGTTACCAGCATCTAACATTTTATATATTTGTTTTCTTTATCTCACACTAGAATGTAAGCTCTGCGAGGGCAAGAATTTTCTTGGCTACTGTTGTATCCCAAGCACCTGAAAGAAAGAATTAAGAAGTAGAGAGAAACAGTTTTAGACTCAACTTTGTTCTTAGACTTTGTGTCAATCGTAGAGGATCCTTGTATTTCCTTTTTGTGTTATGATTGGGTACTTTTGCTTTATTTACTGAGTGCTAATCATATGTCTTTTTTACAGTCCATCATATATGTAGTTTGAATTCTGTTCCTTTTCTTTATCAGAAATTACAGTAATTTATAGAGTAAATTATAGGTGATACCGATACACATTAAGTAATATCTTGCAATATGTAGTGTTCTTTTTATTTTAGGGAGAATTACAAGCACATATTTGAGTCAGATGTTCTGCTAGGAAGAACTACAAACACCAGGCTCTCTTGGAGCATTTTGTAATTGCATTAAAATGACATTTTAGGAAATTGGGAACCCTTTTTAAAATTTTAGAAAGAATATCAGTGCGGAAATGCATATTTGTGATCTTTTAATATAATGCATCGTGAACATTTGTGCTTTTTTTCCCTACATATTTATCATTATTTTGAATGACTGCATAGTGGGCCATTATGTTGTATATCGATACACTGTGACTTTAAAAATTATTCTGATTATATTGTCTATTAAATTGGCCTCAAGTCTTCCTTTTTATGGGTTGTAATAACTGAAATCTATTAGGTTTTACATTTCATCGTCACAGCACCCCTTCGGGAGGGGGATGATTACACATTTTACCCCAGACCAGGAGGCTGGAGGCAGTGAGGCAGAGAGTCAGGCCCATTCCTATGGGTGAATCTGGGTGTCTCTTGGGGCCATGCATGTTCACATGTGTGTTTTTCTTTCCAGTGAGTGATGTTCTTTAACTTACGTCCCAGGATGCCAGGTTAGACGGTGTGAACGTCCTCACAAGATGCTCCTTGAGGTCGAACTATAATGACCAGTATTTCTTCTTTAGAGCTTTCCCTTTGGGCTCCTCTGACTCTTATTAGCGAGTGATCTTACTTATTTTTGGAAAGATGACTCTTGGTGCGCCTGGGTGGCTCCGTCGGTTAAACATCCGCCTTTGGCTTGGGTCATGATCTCAGGGTCCTGGATCAAGCCCCACATCAAGCTCTCTGCTCAGCGAGGAGTCTCCCTCTCCCTCTGTGCTCTCTGTCTCTCAAATAAATCAATAAAAATCTTTAAAAAAAATAAAAAGATGACTCTTAAAAGCACAGTAGAATGGGATTTTCTCCATTTTGTGGTCACATTCGTGACCAGCAGAGATGGCACAGCAGAGCTAGAGCTCAGATCCAGGCCTCTGGCGTCACAGTCAGTGGCCTTTTTGCCGTGCTGCCATGAAGGGCTGACAGCGTGCTTCCGATCTTTCCGGGAAGTGGGGGAGCCCAAACCAGCCCCATGTCCATGGCCCCCGGGGAGGCTGTCAGGCTAGGAGTGGAAATGACATTCTGGTCAACAAATGGGCTCGGGATTCACACAGCCCCACCAGCTGTGACACATCAGACCAGGTTGCAAAGGCTGTCCGAGCCCCTGTTCTGAGTCTAGAGAGCTCCTCGCTGAGAAAGGAGCCTGATGTCAGATTCGATTCCAGGACTCCGGGATCATGACCTGAGCTGAAGGCAGACACTTAACGGACGGAGCCCCCTAGGTGTCTCCCCTAGAGTGTTCTGATCAGGTTTTATTACAGAACGCAAGAATGTATACAGGCCTGCCTGTGACCATATAATACTACGGCCCAGTGCATTTAAAAAGACCTTTCTAAAAATGTTGACTTGGTGGATGGCGTCGAAATGAGCTGCCTTCACCATTTTAGGTCTAGCTAGTGTTTCTCATAGCTGATCAGAAATCATGTCTTGCTTAAGTGCCAGTCTTAACCATTAGTATAATACGTTTTGGACCATTGGATGTAACAGCAAAATCCTGTCTGCACAAAGGGATGATTTCAGATTTATAGGATTACCCCCTGGATCTCATTACTGCATATAGAGCTATTTCCGATAAGTTCAATTTGGAATACTACTAGAAAATTATTTCTCCTCTAGATTTTGCTCCGTTTGAATAGATGAATCTCTAACAAGGGTCTGTACAGTGAAAAAGAGTTCATTCTGCAAAGGATGCCCTCTGGATTTGAAAGGAAGAATCTCCCATTGTAAAATAGAATAACACCTGCTCTGCATGTTCTTTGGAGAAAAGACGGGTGGGCTTTAGGCAGCAATGTCCACACCTGCCTTGTTCCCATATGACATGCAACTCTCTCACATAGTATCACGAGTGACCAGTTTGTTCCGAGACACAAATCTGTAGGCTTGTTGTTAGGAAAAGTCATTGATTTTTTCAAAAGTAACTTCTTTTAAAGGAAGCCTGTCTTGCTGCCTGCAAGGAGTTGAGGTTCTTTCCCGCCTGGGGTCAGAGCCAGCAACAGTTCCCATCAAGTTGTCTGAATCATCCTGGGAGTCCGCAGTGAGGGGGGGGCTCTTACTTTCTTCGCCTAATGGGCTTCGCTGCAGAGATTGTATTTTTAGCGAAATACTCATCTTCTCTGTAGACAGAATCAGTGGCCTGTCTTTGGGTAAATGCAAGTCAGAGTACACAGTGATGGTTCCTTTGCTTTGTATTCAGTTTTTGTCTGTAAATGAAAATTACCAATGAATCTGTAATATGTGACAATATTTAGGATTTACTGGTGTTATGTAGAAATTACTGGGAAATCAACATTCTTTATAAGGCAGCATGATTAGTTTTAATGTGTAAAATCTGGGAATTTTATACTTGCCTGATTTTCCTGTTTTTTTTGTTTTTTGTTTTTTTTAAGGTTTTATTTATTTGACAGAGAGAAACACAGCCAGAGAGGGAACACAAGCAGGGGGAGTGAGAGAGGGAGAAGCAGGCTTCCCGCAGAGTAGGGAGCCTGGTGTGGGACTCGATCGTGGGTCTCTGGGATCATGACCTGAGCCAAAGGCAGTCGCTTAACCAACTGAGCCACCCAGGCGCCCCGAGCATCCAACTCTTAATCTGTTCTCAGGTCTTGATCTCAGGGTTGTGAGTTCAACCCCCACATCAGGCTCCATGCTGGGTGTGGAGCCTACTTAAAAAAAAA
Source organism: Spilogale gracilis (assembly GCA_004023965.1). NCBI lineage: Eukaryota > Metazoa > Chordata > Mammalia > Carnivora > Mephitidae > Spilogale > Spilogale gracilis. The sequence continues at coordinate 20,428 of PITA01020717.1, read as the reverse complement.
AAAAAAAAAAAAAAGAGGGTGCCTGGGTGGCTCACTTGGTTAAGCGACTGCCTGCGGCTCAGGTCATGATCCTGGAGACCCAGGATCGAGTCCCACATCGGGCTCCCTGCTCGGCGGGAAGCCTGCTTCTCCCTCTCTCAGTCTCCCTGCTTGTGTTCCCTCTCTCGCTGTGTTTCTCTCTGTCAAATAAATAAAATCTTAAAAAAGAAAGAAAGGAAGAAAGGAAGGAAGAAAGAAAGAACTTCTATTTCTTTCATTACTCTAACCCCCTTTTTTGAAGGGGGAAATGTTGTAATTCATGTATTAATTGCCAATATTTTTTTTCTTTTTTCTTTTTTTTTTTTTAAAGATTTTATTTATTTGACAGAGAAACACAGCCAGAGAGGGAACACAAGCAGAGGGAGTGAGAAAGGGAGAAGCAGGCTTCCCGTCGAGCAGGGAGCCCGATGTGGGACTCGATCCCGGGTTTCCAGGATCATGACCTGAGCCGAAGGCAGTCGCCCAACCAACTGAGCCACCCAGGCGTCCCTTAATTGCCAATATTTTTAAAGAATGTTACCAAAACTCTGGATTAAAGAAAAAAACTCAAAATTTTAAAAATCAAAATCCTAATTTTTCCAAGTTACCTTCTAGATGCCATTTGTAGATACAAAGATACCGATATATATAGAGACTGATATACATATGTATATGGAATATCTCTATATAAATATATTACCTACATATAACACTTAAGTGTATTAGTCCTATGTGGATATAATTTATATTTTTCTTTATCCCCCATTTAATATCATAAGCAGTTTTTCTTTTTCTTCATGAAAACATGTAGTTTTACTCATTACTCATTCTAAGGCTGTTATCATTCACCTAATTCTTTAATATTTGATCTGTAGGCTATTACCAGTTTCTGATTATTTACTTACTTTTAGTTATGTAAACAGTACTGCAGAGAACTCATTACTTTAATAGCCCTTTCGTGCGTGGGGTGGGGATCATTCCTCCAAGCTAAATTCCCAGAAAGAGAGTACAAGGTCAAAGATACATGATTTACAGTTCTTAATTAAGCTTTGGTCATTTACAAGAGTAATGGTCTTTTACAGAAGTATAGATGAGAGATCAGTGAGGTTGTGAATTAGCCGATCTGAGATGTGGGTAGTATCAGATATATTCCCCCATAAGAACTATGATGGTAAAGACACTTTTGTTGGCGATTTTTGCCCTTTGAATCAAGTTATTGGAGAATTTCAGAGAGATTGTTTGAGTCTGTCTCAGGCGTACCCACCGTGATCGCCACTAACCGCATAAGAGGGATTTATAGAGATTTGTAGCTCCAGAAGGGGAGTCGGGAGGTTCTGGTCAACATTTACTGGAACCTCCAAGTAAACTTCTCTCGGCAGGTGGAAAGTATGGTTCATTACCAAATATTGGCCAGGAACAGAATCGCTTTTTGGCAGCATTTATCTGAAAAGTTTAGAGGAAATGATTGTACAATATTTTCAGTGACTCACTAAAATTTTTATAAATTCAGAGAGTGCTTACAAGAGCCTGCATTACTTAGATTGACCAGTTATATTTTTTCCCTGAGGTTTCAGGGGTGTTTAAAAATTGATAGTAAGGGGCGCCTGGGTGGATCAGTCATTAAGAGGCTGCCTTCTGCTCAGGTCATGCTCCCAGGGGGATCGAGTCCCACATTGGGCTCCCTGCTCGGCGGGAAGCCTGCTTCTCCCTCTGTCACTCCCCCTGCTTGTGTTCCCTCTCTAGCTGTGTTTCTCTCTATCTAATAAATAAAATCTTTTTTAAAAAACTGATACTAAAAGATCCAGTCATCTCAAAGTTAGCTATTGGGTAGGTCCTATATAGGAACTTAGGGAGGGGTATAATATCCTATAAGGCAGTTTTGTAGCATGGACTGACCCTACTGTATTTAGAATATGTTTGTATAAGAGATGACAGCAAACAAACAAAACCTAGCGGAAAGGAATGCAAAAACTAAAGGGGCCTTATGTATATGATCAAGTCATTACAAATCTATTTCTGATCGTTTCAGTCCTATTGAAATGCACCGGGGGGGTTCTCTGTTATAAAGCCAGGACCCGTGGGGATAGAAAACAGAAAGCAAGAGGAACTTTTGATTTCATGGCCTGGAAAAGGAGGGTTTTAATAATAGTTCCTCTTTATTGGGGTTACTACTTTTATTTAAATCCAAAAGCGAGGAGCCCTGTAGAAGTTGTTGGTCTTCTGCGCGTGTCCTGCTGGTGGGACTCTTACTGATAGTCCCTGCTTTAACGTGTCTCTAGACGGTGTGTTTGGTTCTGTTAGGTCTTCTTTGTTTGGGGAGGCCATGTGATAGGGGCGTGCTGTTCATCAAGGTCCTGTCACTACTGTGATTCTGTCACTTGCAGATCATTAGAATTTCACCCTAGCATTTATGGGATAACATACCTAGTTATCAGGAGGCTGACATTCTGTCCTTGATTCCCTGGATTTGAAGTGCGCCTTTGGGTTTTGTGTTTCTCCCCCATGAGGTGGAGACCTTCTTTTTCTTCTAAGAACTGGGAATTATTTGACTGATGTTTTGTGTCCTAGCTGACTCTCTTGTATCCAGGCACCTGTCTGCCATCCCCCCGACGTGCCCGATGCTGCATCCCCAAGTGCACCATTGTCGGGGTGGGGGGCTGGGGTGGGGAGGTTGGTCCCTGGAGCCCGACAGCACTGGGAATGATGCCCCGAGGTTGTGTGATACAGCAGGCCTTTTTATCCTATAAAAGAAACCTTGGGATCTCCCAAACTCCTTTATCACACCATCGTTCCAATCTGCATTTCCTTGGGTCAGTAAATGGACCTCCTTTTTAACCTAGTTATTCTAGCCCAAACCATAGGGCACCCAGGATTTCTCTTTCCTTCACACCCCATCTTCTGTATAATATCAGGTCCTGTCGGCTTTATCTTCAGTAAATGTTCTGAATCCAAACTCTTCTCACTCCTTGTCCAGTCCCTCATCATCTCACCTGGAGGACTGCCCCAAGCCTCCTTCATCCCGCTGCTCCTGGGCTCTCCCCGTGGTCCATGGCACAGCTCCCTGTCTCCACCTGGGCAACCAGCTGTCCCGTGAACAGGTGCAGCAGCCTCCTTCCTGGTCCCTCTGCCGCGCCTGCCCCATTCGGTACAATCTCCACGCGGCAGCCCCCACAACCTGTGATAATGCAGATCAGACCACGTCCCTTCCCTTCTTCAGTCCTTTGGTAGCTTTCACTTCACTTTCACACGGCCTGGGAAGCCATCCTTGGTCCAGCCTTTGCCTGCTTCTGTCTTATCTCTCATCTCAGTCTGATCACATTGGCAACAGCCATTTGATGAACCCTCGAAGCCCTTTGCCCCTTAAGGGCATCGCCACTGCTGTTCCAGCTCTCACAGGGGTGTTTCCTTTGCAGACCTTTGCAAAATTATGCCTCCACCTTAAGAAACATCATCCAGATCTATTGAGAGTGCTGCGTCACCCACAGCAGCCCTCTCTGCCCCTTGTCCTCTTTCTCTTACCACTGTGTCCACTAGCTTTCACAAGGACAGCGCCCCCCGCGCAAGCTGCACCCTGCACCTGGGGGCGTGCAGTTAACATGCGTGGAAGGAATAAATTTGATTGTAAGAGCTTTCAGCCTTTTGGGGAAGGATTACTGCCCCTAAAGTCTCGCTCATGGTCAGCCTGGCACTTTATCTGAAACTCTTACTGACGGTGATTCTCGTCTGGGTTTGGAAGTAAGAGATTGATAGCCTCAGAAGGGGTCAAGTGAGGGGCATCCCTGCTTCATATTGGTCATTTTAAGATTCTTTCACCCTAAGAGTTAATCAGGAGGTGCGCCTGGCTGGCTCAGTCCATAGAGCATGCGACTGTTGATCTCCGTGTCTTGAGTTCAAGTTCCACATTGGGCGCAGAGCTAACTAACTTAAAAAAAAAAAAAAGAGTTAACTGAGATTCTTCAAAAGCAATTAGAATTTTAAGGAATATGAAAGAAGAGATTATTGTGAAGGACAGATACAAGCCTCCTGGAGTCTAGGTACATTGGGAACATGTGAAACAATCTGGGTAGCGAAAGCCAGTATGAGAATGACAGGAGCAGTGGGGAGAAGGCACGCCGGGAGAGGAGGAAAGGCAGTTTGGCACTGGCTGCTGGACCATGCTTGGGTCTCCTGCCCAGTGCCCAGATGGCCGGGGGATGGTTAAGCAACTGAGCCCTGGGAGGGAGGCACGTGAGGAACTAGAAACAAGTTCACTGAGACGGTATTTGTGTTATAAATGGATTGAGGAAGATGGATCTTCCTGAATAAATCATATTTATTTCATCATATGGCCATCGTGCGTAAATCAGAATGCAGCTGCCATCACTGATGCTTCTAGGTGTATGCTGTGGGATTGGGTAAGGGGGCGAAGTGTTCCCTTGAGCAGGGCTCACGGTCTTTGACTTTCCTCCACAGTTCCCATCCCTGTCTCTGCCACAGAGATTCACAGTTGCATGAATTAATCCAAACTCAGGCTTAGAAGCTGCTAGTGTTCAGACCCACAATGCTGTGGGTTTTGAGGAAATTATAATATTTGTCACAGACATATTTTCTGCAAGCTCCTTTTTTCTTTGCCCTTTTCAAGTCTTGTGTTCCTTTGTTTTCATCTGTGGAATCTGAGTTCTATTTAAAATTCCAGATGGTTGACTGTCCTCAATTGTTTATTCTCTCTCCGCCCCCCTTTTTTTGGAAGTGGCTGTTCTCACATCAATGCCATATTTTGCTTTTTTATGGAGTTTTAAAAATCAATGATCTATTATATATAAATAGAGTAAAAATGAGCAGCTGTTGTACCTAATTGTGGAGTGTGAATAATAAACATTTTCACAGCCTAAGGATGATCTCTTGGAGCTCAGTAAGCTTTGTCGTTGTAGTTTTTCTTTAAGTTAGCGCTTGCTTATTTTAGGTTCCCTGTGATTTTTTTTTTAAGATTTTCTTTATTTATTTGACAGATAGATCACAGGTAGGCAGAGAGGCAGGCAGAGAGAGAGGAGGAAGCAGGCTCCCTGCCAAGCAGAGAGCCCAATGAGGGCCTCAATCCCAGGACCCTGAGATCATGACTCAAGCCCAAAGCAGAGGCTTTTACCCACTGAGCCACCCAGGCACCCAAGTTCCCTGTGAGTCTTATCTCAGCTGCCCCTGCTTACTGGGAGAATCCTAAAAAATTTGGAAGGATGCTTTTATTATTTATGTAGATTCTACCTGTATATTTTTAAGGTCCAACCAAAAAGTTGAAATGAAAGCAGGCTTCGCTGTCAGCTGAGATACCATCAGGCATTTTCAAAAGTCTGTTATTACTGCTGAAGAGAAATGAAAGCATCCTGTCTACAGGAGAAAGTCAGGAGCATTTCTCTGGGTCCCTAGAGATGGGATTTCCTGTCTCTGCTGATAGGAGCAAAGCGCCATGATGACTTCACTTTGTGGCTCCAAAGGACTTATTATCTTTTTCTAGGGAACAATTCCTCTTTATTTAGAGCTCGGAGGCACACTTTTTAGATACACACTTGCTCACTGTCCAGCAAAGCAATGCTTTGCCATTGTTTGTTAATAAACAACACACACATCTGGCAAGCTTGTTTGTTTACCTTTCTAACTGTGAGCTAGTTTTTTCCAATTGAAGTAGGGGAGAGATAGCTGGACCCAGATGACCGCTGTCTAGGTCGTGGTATGCTCAGGGTGGTCAGAAGGCCTTCGGTTCCACCCTCTGATTTCCTAAGAGATCAGGCACCACCACGTACCATGAGGGATACATTAGAAGGAAAATCATGGACACCTCTATTTTTGCTTACATCACGAAAGGCATTAGGATCTCAAGTGTAGTTCTCAGATGGTAGTTTTAGTTGGACAGAACTGGGGTGGAGGAGTGCACAACCATGCTTGAAAAATAAATTCATATTTATTTTTAAATATTAAATGAAGGAGCAGGGAGAGAGTTTACTATGTGGGTTTCCTTTTTTTTTTTTTTTCTTTTTAAAAAAAATTTTTTTTAAAGGTTATTTATTCGACAGAGAAACACAGCGAGAGAGGGCACACAGGCAGGGGGAGTGAGAAGGGGAGAAGCAGGCTTCCCGCCAAGCAGGAAGCCCATTGTGGGGCTCGATCCTGGGTCTCCAGGATCATGACCTGAGCTGAAGGCAGTTGCTTAACCAACTGAGCCACCCAGGCGCCCCAACTATGTGGGTTTTTATCAAAATTGTCCCTTGTGCTCCCAGAATATGACTGTGTGTGTATATGTGTGTGTGTGTGTGTGTGTGTGTGTGTGTGTGTGTGTGTGTGGTGGCGGTGGGGTAAGGTACCTGTTATCTTCAGAGAAGATTCCTTTGATGATAAAGCCTAGTGAAACTTACCCACAGGGCCTGTCACTCTCTGCATAGTCTTGTGTGTGCTTCCTGTCTCAGCCCAGGGCTGGCCTCACATTTTGTGAAAACTTCCATTTCAAGACAATAAACCTAGAGCACAGGTCTAAGTTTGAGTGCTAAGGTGTCCCCCCCCACCACCACCACCTTTATGTCTGTCTTTAAATCTCAAAGTAAAACTGTGGGGGATGGGGAGATCTTTTCAGCAAATCAGGGAACACAGTGATCCTGCTTAGGAAATGGGGGATTGTCCTCACGTGGCTTCTGACCCGTCAGGACTCCAGGAGCCTAGAGGCCTTGCTGAGAGGGCACAGCTAAGCCTGTTTCTCTGCTTCCCTGTCTGCCTGTCTCTTCCCTTCCACCCCCCAGGACTTCCCTCACTCCTGCCCTCCATTCCGTAAGTGATATATATGGCTTTCAGAAAACCCACTTGTGTTTTGTACTTCCTCCGAGGTTCAAGATTTTCCTAGCTCTGTCCTCAGCTCTCCTTCCTTCCACTGCCTTGATCCCATCTTGCTTGTTTATTTCTAGCCTTGGACTCAATCTCTGTTGGGTTTCATCCCTATGTCTGTTATGAAACTTGAGGAATGAAGCCCCCAGGGGGTTCCTCTTGGATTCCAAGAGACCAGAAAAAAAAAATTGCTGGATGGGTAAAACTTGCTGTCAAAAGGAGCTTAAACAGTGAATCGTGGCCTCCAAAGAGAGAGACAAGGAAACACTCCCCTATAAAAAGAACGCTATTGTTAAAAAAAAAAAAAAAAATGTGATTGGGTCTCCTCCTTCCTGTCCTCAGGGCCCCCAGCCCTCTTTAGTGACTCAGCCCAGTCCTAGGCTCTGACTAGGGGGAATGGGAAGGTCTGAGGCCGTGTTAAGAGGCCCTGTTCCCGCCGGTCATACTTTCTGCTTGCTTTCTGGCCATGGAACCGCCCACCACCGAGGTTTACCTTGTCCGTTGGAACACAGATGGCACATTCAAGCCGTCATTGGAGGAAGGTTGTCTAGTAAAAGGAGCATTTACCCTGCTTTGGAGAGGGCTTGGGAGAAGCAATAGGACTGGTGCAGAACTCCAGGACTAGTCAGGGTGGAGAGCTGCTGTGGTCCCTCCGTCTGACGGGGGCTGGGGGGGGAGAATTGCAGGCACTTCATAGGCGTGCCTCAACCGACCTGTGGCCGTGGGCCAAGGACCCAGCCAACCCGGAGCACCTTAGCAAGAGGAAGCCGCAGATAGAAATCCCTGCCCTCTGATATGCTGGAACTTCTGTGGCAAATCAGACAGAGCCCGAGGCAAGGGAGCCTGGTGTGGTCCATGTAGGCCAGCCTCTGGGGACACAGGACAGGGTCTGGGAAACTCCCACCACATTGACAGAGTTGGTGACATCACAGCTGAAGGCCGTGACAGGATTTAGGACACACTGGTGACTTTAGGCCCCTAGATAAAAAGGACACTGTTTTCTTCATACTTCCATGTGTTTCCAGCTGGTCTTTCCTTGGGATCCTGTCTCCTTTGGTGATCTCATCCAGTCTGTGGCTCAATATTGAGTACCCTCTTGATGCCGATGGCACTGATCATTTTATTGTTGGTCACTCTCTGGGAGTCTGGGCTCTCCTGCAGCCATCCCACGACCTGTGAGCCTCTCCACTTGGGGGTCTCCTAGAATGTCAACCTCACATGTCGAAAGCTGGGTCTGATTCCCCTCGGACCTGCCTGTCTCAGTCCCCCTCCTAAAAGCTCAGGCCAGTAACCTCAGAGTCACCCTGACTCCTCAGTTCTCTGCTCACATCTAAAAACCTGGGGTTTTCCTGACCAAAGGACACCTAGCGTCACATCACCTGCTCTTCTACCCTGTGATCCAAGTCTCCCGTCTCCAGGGTTGGAGGGAGGCTTCTACCTGGAACCTTCCTTTGTAACACGGCACTTCTATACTTGGAGTGACCCATAGCTTCCCAGCTCATTCAGACCAGAAGTCTACAAGATGGTACACAGTCTGGTCCTTCCTTCTCTGACGCCCTTTTCTGATATTCTTGAGGCTCACCGTGGTCTAGCTCCCTAGGGTCCTTAATAGTCAACACAAGGCACTTACCTGCCTCAGGGCCTTTGCAGATAGCATGGAGAATGCATTAATTTTTTTTTTTTAATTAGGATAGTATTTAATTTTTGGCATTCCAGCATTCCTAATTTTAGCAATGTTTTGTGTTCCCAAAATGGTCTTTTTTTTTTAATTTTTATTTTTTTTTCAGTGTTCCAAGATTCATTGCCCATTCCCCACACCCAGTGCTCCATGCTGTAGGTGCCCTCCCATCCCCCCACCCCTCCAAGTCCCTCAGTTTGTTTCTGTGTCCAAAGTCTCTCTTGTTTTGTTTCTCTCCCTGAATTACCCTACTTCCCATTTACTTTCCTTCTCCTACTGTCTTCTATATTACCCCTTGTGTACCACAAGTAAGTGAAAGCATGTGATACTTGACTTTTTCTACTTGGCTTATTTCACTCAGCATAATCTCTGCCAATCCAGTCCACGTTGCTACAAAAGTTGCATATTCATCCTTTCTGACCGAGGCATAGTATCCCATTGTATATATGTACCACATCTTCTTTATCCATTCATCTGTTGATGGGCACCTTGGCTCTTTCCACAGTTTGGCGATTGTGGCCATTGCTGCGATGAACATTGGCGTGCATATGGCCCTTCTTTTCACTACATCCGTATCTTTGGGGTAAATGCCCAGTAGTGCAATTGCAGGGTCATAGGGTAGCTCTATTTTTAATTTTTTAAGGAATCTCCATACTGTTTTCCAAAGCGGCTGCACCAGCTGGGAATGCATTAATTTTAAAATCTAAAAAGGCCTAAGTCATGGAAACATCCATCTACACAAAAGTTTCACATAAATGTTTGCAGCAGTACCACCATTCATAATAGCCCAAACTGGGAAAACCCTAATGTTCATTGACTGAGAATGGATTAATAAAACGTATGATAGTGCAATGTCACTTGGCAATAAAAAGACATCAAGTACAGATACACGTGACAACACAGATGAACCTTGAGGACATTCTGCTAAGTGAACATTATATCCTAATGGAATCACGTCAGTCACAGAAGGACCTCATGTTGTATGTGTCCATTCATAGAAAATAATCCAGAACAGGCAAATTTATAAAGACGGAAAGTGGAATGGTGGTTGCCTAGGACTGGTGGGGGGATGACAGCTAAGAGGTACGGGCTCTCTTTTTGGGAGTATAAGAAATGTTCTCAAATTGATTGTGGTCATGGTTGCATAATTCTGTGACTACACTGAAGAGCGATGAATTGTACGACTTAAAAGGGCAGATCGCGTGGTATGTGCATTCCTTCTCGAAGCAATTAAAAATAAAGATCTCCGTGGTTGCTGTCTTAACGAACATTGTTATCATTTTTCCAAGTGCTGTATGTAGGTCTTAGAATTCAGTATTATCATATCTGAAGTTTTAAAGGGAACTCTGACCATTTTGTGTTTTCACTTCCTCTTTATTTTTTAACCCTTACCTTTCTTTCTAGATAGTCTAGATACTGGCTGTCTAGACGTGCATGTGCTAGATAGTATTTCAGTATGATTGAGGGGGGTGCCTGTGTGGCTTGGCTGGGCATGGAGAGCACTTAAAAAAAATGAAATACGATTTTAGGCAGATGGGTTTTTTTCTGCCATATGAGTATGAGAAAGAGAAAGAGGGGTGCTAATCCCCGTGTGTTTTCTGTTTCTAGTACTTTCACGACGGGCGGAAGGCACAACAACACATAGAGATCTGCTGGAAACAACTCGAATCAGTAAGTGGGCAGCAGACAGCTTGAGAAATGCCTGTAGACTTTCGGATTTGAATGTGAGCTTGCATCGATCCGTAAGTGCAGAACAAAAACACCAAAGGGATGCCTTTAGAGATTTTCTCCGGTTTGAATCGCTTTTGTTTCTAGCCATCATGATTGAGACCAAAGTGTGGAGCCCAAAGAGCTCCAGCAAAGTGTTTCTAAAAATTCCTCTGGAAAGCACAAAGGTTAGACAGTTGGGGTGGAAATAAATGCAGCTTTTAGAATAGCTCTTTGACATTAGGGTATATAACCAACCAGCTTAGAGGAGAAATCTCTTTGGGAGATTGAGACAAAATGATACATTCTCATAGGAATCTTGTGGTTTCATTCACAACTGCTCTCCTGTCACCACTTGCCTCTGATTTCAGAGTAAGAGACGCTTTGAACGTGATTGCAAAGAGGCAGACAGGGCGCAGCAGTACTTCGAGAAGATGGATGCTGACATCAATGTCACCAAAGCAGATGTGGAAAAGGTGAGCTGAAAGTGAGCTCTGTCTTTCACTTCCTCTGTGGCGGCTCCTCCCAGCATGCCTGTCCCCGAGCTCTCCTTTCCCGTGTCCCCACTCCAGGCCACTCAGCCTGGGATTGCCTGGTAGCATTTTTGTGTCACCCGTCGTGGGGACCAGAAGCTGAGTTTGGGGGGGGGCGGTCTCCAGTGCTGTGACTGGAGCGGTTTGTGGACTTGTGTCCCACCCAGGATGAAGACACGGAGACTTAGGAGTGGCTCGGGGCGGCGGGGTGGGGGGTGGGGGAGGGTTTCCGGAGGCTGTGGCTTTCCCTTAATGGCTTTTCAAAGAAAAAGTCAGCCCCTTCAAAAGCCAGAGCAGACCGGTTCTGCGCCATCTGGAAGAGCTCTGCTGCTTATAATGCTTCCGTTGGGGAGATAAAGGGACTCTCAGACTGGCCCAATTTTCTAGGTGATTCATTCAGGGTGTTAGCAGGTTGCATCGCGGTGTCCCATCAAGGGCTCTTCTCTAAATGGACTTGCATCACAGTTCGGAATATGGTGAAGCTCAGACTGTACCTTCTTGTGGTTCCGTATCTGTTTTTCCCTCGAAGCTGAGTTTTCTTTTTCTCAAAGTCATCAGTACTGTGTAAACAACATTAGGCTGTTAAATGACTGTATTCATCCCATGGCTGCCTGGGGCTCTTTGGGCGTCTGCAGCGTCATGTTTTGCGTGGAGAGAAGCACAGCGTTTTCATAGATTTCTTTCACTTTTGCCAGATTCATGGGAGATGAGTTCAGTTATAAAATAGTGTAGCTTATTTAGGTATTTGTCCAAGTCTGCCAAATTCCTTGCTTAAAGCCTAGCTATGTACTAGCACACCTTCCTCGATAATTATCTAATATATTAAAATACACACCCTCAATGTCTCTATTTGAGCAGGAGTGGGGATACTTTACTGAAAGATATATTAATGTGCTGATAAAGTTACCATAAATTACCATCAATTTGCCATAAATTCCTATGACATAGCCATCTCCCCAAAGGGTTAAAAATGTGACTCTGATAAAATCGATTGATCCAGAGTTTATCAAAAAATCATTTGGGGCTAAATGAGGTATGTCAGTATATGCGTAACATACTTAGCAAAGGTATGCATTCTTTATAAAATATTTTATTATCCTAAATGTAAAATCAGTCATTTTCATTCAAGATTTTTTTAAAGAAATCACTTTTATGATTTTTTTTTTCTTTTAAAGATTTTATTTGACAGAATGAGAGAGCATAAGCAGAGGGAGCGGCAGAGGGAGAGAGAGAAGCTGAGTTCCTGCTTTCTGCTGGGTGGTGAGCCTGCTTCCCCCTCTTTCTCCGCCTGCCTCTCTGCCTATTTGTGATCTCTCTCTCTCTGTCAAATAAGTAAATGACATCTTTGAAAAAAATTCTTAAAAAAAAAAAAGCTAGCCATGCTTATTACAGAAATGCCTGAAACTGCACACGGCTAAAGGAGGGAAAAACAAAACAAAATCCAACTATTGTTGATAAAAGGTATTTTACCTTTCAGAACAATGTATATTATATAAGTACAGTGTAAAGAACAAGAACCAAAAGAATATTTCTAATCCACAAGTTAGCTTAAGAAAGAAAATCTTGGGGCGCCTGGGTGGCTCAGTTGGTTAAACAACTGCCTTCAGCTCAGGTCTTGATCCCAGAGATCTGGGATGGAGCCCCCGCATCAGCGGGAAGCCTGCTTCTCCCTCTCTCACTCCCCCTGCTTGTGTTCCCTCTCTTGCTGTGTTTATCTCTGTCAAATAAATAAATAAAATCTATTATTTCCACATCCACTATTATGTTTTATGCTTAATTTGCATAGAACACCTGACTTTTATTATTTTTTTTAAAGATCTTATTTATTTATTTAACAAAGAGAGAGATCACAAGTAGACAGAGAGAGGAGGAAGCAGGCTCCCTGCTGAGCAGAGAGCCCGATCCGGGCCTCGATCCCAGGACCCTGAGATCATGACCTGAGCTGAAGGCAGAGGCTTTAACCCACTGAGCCACCCAGGCACCCAAATACCTGACTTTTATAAATTTGGGTTAGAGGCAAATGGCTGGCTAAACTTTTTTTTTTTTTTTTAATTTCCACTTTGTGTTTTTTGGGTTTTGTTGTTGTTGTTGTTTGTTTGTTGTTTGTTTTTTAGAGATAGTTCAATGACCAGCAAATTTTATTTCTTCTATTTCAATCCTTATGCCTTTTATTTATTTTTCTTATCTTGCTCTATTGGCTATGATGGTCATTATGCGGGCAGAAGCAGCTGTTGTGGACCTTCTTATCTCGATTCTTGATAATGAAGAGAGTACTTCAGGTTTTTCTCCAGTAATTCATGCACGATTTTCCTTTATCAAGCTCAGAGATTCCCTTCTTTTTCTTTGTTGTCAGGAGGTTTTTTCAACTTGACTTAACCAGCGAATAGTTTTTCTGCTTCCTTTAATCCATTAATGCGATATATTACATGAGTGGGTTTTCTTATATTGAACCAAATTAGCATTCCTGTGACAAATCCAGGTAGGTGGTGATGGGTTTTTTTAAATCTGAATCTGGTTTGTTACTGTTTTATTGAGGAAGTTTGAATCTATGCCCATTGAAATGGATACATAATGTTTCTTTCTTGTCGCTCCTAGTCTGCTTTATTTACTAGTTTCAGAGTGTTATTTTTTTTTCTATTCTCTGAAATGATACATGTAAATTGAAATTAATGGTTTATTGAATGTTTCATAATACTTCACTGTGGGAAAGTCTCTAACTGCTTCCTCTTTGGTCGATACTGCAGGTTGTATTTTTCTAAACATAGACCCACTGCATCCTAAGCTTTCCAATGGATTGCCTCAAAGTTGTCCATCATATTCTCTCACCTTAGTGTTTGCTGCCTGTGTTGTTGGGTTCCCCCCCTTTACTGAGTCCCAATATTGCTTATTTATACCATTTTCTCCTGGAGGATGAGGTTTCTGAAGTCATTTTTAATTCACATTTTCCAAGAACCTCAAATTTATTGTTTTGGAGCTTCACTTGTCTATTTTTTTTTTTTCTATTTCATTTAGTTCCTTTTCTTCTTCGCCTTCCTCTTCTTTGGAAATATTTGGTTGCCTTTTCAGAGATGTCTTTCTTCTTGCCTACTTCATTTCGGTTTTTCATCTTTTCTACTATAAGCATTTAAGTAACACATTTCTCAGGGTGCCTCGGTGGCTCCATCAGTTAAATGTCTGACTCTTGATCTCAGCTCAGGTCTTGATCCCAGGGTCGTGAGTTCAAGCCCCATAGTGGGAGTCTACTTTTAAAAAAAGAAATAACACATTTCCCACTTACATACAGTTTTATCTGCAACCCACGAATTTTGGTGTGGAGTACGACTACTATTGCTTATGTTGAGCTACTATTGAGTCTCTCCTGTGATTTATTTGGAAGCCTATTTAAAAATTTCCAGTTGTGGGTGCCTGGGGAAGCTCAGTTGGTTAAGCGTGTGCCTTGGGCTCAGTTCATGATCCCAGGGTCCTAGGATCGAGCCCTGTGTTGGCCTCCCTGCTCAGCTTCTCCTTCTCCCTCTGCCCTTCCCACCCCACTCATGGCCTCTTTCTCTCTCACTCTCAAATAAATAAATAAACAAAATCTTTAAAACAAGTAATTTTCCATTGTATGACACATTTAAACTTATCTTTTCATTATTGATTTTTGCAATTTAATTGCATCACCATTCTAAGAAGTCTGAGTTTGAGTCTTGGGTGTTTGTTGAGACTTGTTTTATGGCCCAAATCATGGTCAGCTTTTATCGGCTTCTGTAAGTAATTGAAAAGAAACGTGTATTACCCATCTCTATGCATTTTCATTAGATCCAACTTGCTACTGATGTGATGCAGATCTTCCCATCACAAAGTTCTGTTTTATTTTTGCCGTGTGTTGTATCATTTTTTGAGAGAGGTGCTCGTGCTTTACTTTTCCTGTTCATCAAAAGGGAACACAGAACAGGACTGATGGGAGTATTAACAGGGTTAATGTGTACAAGGGACTCAAAGCCACTTACTACAGGGGCCAGTGATCCCTAAGTTAACTACCCTGATGATGATAGTGGAAGATCTGTCATTTTCTCTCAACTCTTTTTCTTCCACTGTAAAGTTATTTTATTACAAAATTAATTTTAGGGCCTCCTGGTTGGCTCAGTCGGTAGAACATATGACTGGTGATCTTGGGGGCATGAGTTTGAGCCCCACGTTGGGTGTGGAGATTACTTAAAAAATTAAATTAAAAAAAGAGAAAGCTTTAAATAAATACATTTTAGAATTGTAATATCTTCAGCATGTTCTGACTTTCATCCATGTGTAGTGAACTTCTTTCTGTGCTTATGTTTTATGCCTTGAAGTCTATTTTGCCAGATCTGTACCAGATCTTTGGGCTAGTGTTTGCCTGGCACACCTTTCCCAAACTTTTATTTTTCATGTCTCTTTGTCCTCATATTTGGATGGGGCACTCACAGATGGCACATGACTCGATTTCTTTTTTATGCAGTCTGATGGTCTTTTCCTTTCCCCTGGAGACTTTGGGTTCACATATATCATCTGGTCTTGTTTTCTCTTTGCCTCACTTTCTGTGTTATCTTACCTCTTGCTCTGACACTTCTTGTTTCTTGCCTTCTTCATTTTGACGTTTTGGTCTTGTTTTACTTTTCTCCTGCCATCTTTCGCCCCTACGAAAGATTGGAGATTATGTATTCTCTTTCTGTGCTTTAATCTGTTAACCTGGATATTTTCTTTAGGCTTTTGTAGTTTTATACAGTCCTATAAGTATGCTTTCTGCTTTCTTTGTTCACCACTTCTTTTTGTATCTGGGATCTTATTCCTTCTTCCCAAAGGACATCCTTTAGGGGTGACTTTAGCAGAGATTTACTGCAGTAAAATCTCAGTTTTTGCTTGTTTGGAATGATCAGCACTCTCATCCTGGAAAGATGATTTCTCCATGTATAGAATGCAAGGGCAGTTGTAGTGTACCTGGAGGAGGAACTTAATTCTACCATCTTCTGGTTCTTGTTGTGTTAAGTCGTAGCGGGGGCGAAGGCAATGTAACTGTTAATCCTTTGACGATGGCGCCTTTTCTTCTTGGTAACTATGGAGATACCTTTTTTTTTTTTTGGTCTTAGTTCCTCAATGAAATTTCACTATAATGTATCTAGCTGAGAATTTTTTTTTCTCTGTTGAGTCAGTGAATTTATTGGCTTCTGGTTGGAGTTTTCCTATGCGTGCCCATCTCTCATTCTGCTCGTTCATCTGGTACTCTGATTATTAGGTGCAAGGTCAAACTTCTACTCTGTATCCTCTGTGCCTGCTCATCTGTATATCTATTTCTCATCTTTTTGTCTCTCTCTGCGATGCCATGTAATGCCATCAGATAGAATTTTCATTTCACTAATTCTCTCTTAAGCTGTATCTAATGTGTGGTTTAATGCATCCACTAAAGATTGATGAAGATAGAAGTTGTCGCATTTTCACTTCCAGAAGTTCCTTTAGACTCTCTTTAAAATCTGTGTAGTCTTTTTGTTATTTTCTTCTGACTTTGTCACATTTTCGTGTCATATTTTACTCGAAACATATTTAATATGCCAATTTTATATTCTCTATTGAATGAATTTCAGTCTCTACAATCTTTGTAGGCCTGATTCTTCAATTTGTTGTTTCTTCTGAGTTCCTCATGGTGACTTGGTTCCTTGTTTATTTTTGTGATACTACATTTCTGCTATAATACCATAAATGCATTGCTGCAAACCTTATGTTCTGCAAAAACACTGCTAAAAAACCAAACAGGGCTTCTGGGGGAAAATAGACCTAGAAACAGATCACTCAACAGTTATAGAACTTTGTAACCAGAGCACCAACAAAACAACAACCCTAATGAAACTAGGCATCTGGATCAAGCACCACAGCCCTTGTCCTTCAAGACATGGGTCTTTCAGAGTATTAGGGCCTTTGGAGATGTAGTTTCTTGGGGACATTCATTTCTGATGAGGCTACTTTCATCAAAATAAAAATCCGATCCAAACTATAGTTTTTGGTAGTTATCCATCATTTTCACACCGGAGCAAATAGCTTCCTGTTTAACATTAACATACTGTGAAAAGTTGCCTATAGACTATCAAGGCTTTCATGTTATACCAATGTCATGATGCTATATTTCAGTCCTATAAAAAGGTATAAATCACAGCCGAAAAACACGTGAGGTACAGAACAGACTGTGGGATTATGAATGTGTGTTCCTTAGGATTTTTCTGTGGCCAAGGTTAAAGTGAGTTCTCCAGGGAGCTGGCATTCCCTCAGGTCACTCCAAAGCCAAGACTGCGTCAGTGTGAATTTCCAACTTGGGGTTTGAGATCCACACATGCTGTGTGAGTTCTGGCCCATTGTGTGGTTCAGAAATTTCCATGATGATTTTTTTTCCTTCGTTTTTCTCCCTCGGGTCAGACCCAAGTTCATTATCAAAAGTGGCAATTACTGGGTCCAGTTATGGCCTTAGGACTTTCTGGTAGGTCCTGGCCACACTGAATTGTTCTCCTTGACTCTTTTACTATTTCCAAGGATATATTGTATTTTCATATCCTGAGAGCATCATTTTGTTATTTTTATGCAAGTACCCCTTAACCTCCTCTCCAAGGATATGATACATTATCCGATTTTAGCATCACAACATTGAGGCAGGTAGAGCAGTGTCAAAACACTGGAATTCCTCAGTTATTTTGCCTGAGAGTGTGACTTGGAGCTCTGTAATTTCCCCTAAACAAACAGCAGTTTGCCTGTCATATTGGTGCTCTGAGCCTCATCAGTATCAAGCTGAAAGGGTGCAGAGTTTCAGTTCTTCTTGCTACATAATGTACATAATGTAATTTTCCATTGTGACTTCTGGTAGTCTTTGAATCTAATATAAATGTCTTTTCCCCAGTTTCCACAAATGATTAAATTATCTGATTGTATTAGAGATAACTCACCCTCTTGTGCAGTGGAAACACAGGGCGATGTTAACCCTTCCCACTCTGCAGAACGGACTTTTCTAAATTACGTTTGGGTGTGATGATACAGGAGAAGTGAACTGTATGTGCGTGCATCTTTTCTTTTTTTCTTTTTTCTTTTTTTTTAAATATTTTATTTATTTGACAGAGAGAAACCAGCCAGAGAGGGAACACAAGCCGGGAGGGAGTGAGAGAGGGAGAAGCAGGCTTCCCGCCAAGCAGGGAGCCCGATTCGGGCCTCGATCCTGGGTCTCCAGGATCATGACCTGAGCCAAAGGCAGTCGCTCAACCAACTGAGCCACCCAGGCGCCCCTTGTGCATCTTTTCTAAACTACTTAGGATCTCGGTTTGAGCCTGATTTTCTTTTTTAAAAAAATTAAATGCCCCACACTTTTCACAGGCACTGTGTTCCAATCATCTAAGTCTGCCCAAGTCCCCATGCAGCATCTGTAGACTCTTGCTTTGTGTTAAGCATCAATATGTGGCCAGATATTTAATAATCCACTTACAAGAGGGTTTGTGTTGTCCTTGAGGCACCCAGTTTAACTAAAAAAAAAATTTATATTTATGAAATGGAAAAAAACTGGTTCTTTTCTGTCTGGGCAAATGAGTAGATTTGGATGTTGTGAGGCTGCCATGTTCCTCAGGGGAACAATGAGGGAAGGAAATAGCTCAATGGAATGGATTTTATTGGTGATGAAACTCGAGGAAGCATGCACTCTATTTTCCTTTGCCAAGATGCAACTGTCAGAAAGTTCTGAACGTCAAGACTTAACCTGAGTTCTAGTGATTAGGAATTAGGTGATCAGTATATGTTAGAATAGGTCATCTTAGGGGCTTAAACTGGAGGTAAAACCAGACCCTTTCTTCCTCCCTTTTAATGAGATGGAAAATATAGCCCTTACTATCTCTTTTATAATATTGAGAAATCAAAGTACTACAAGGGAACACGGAAAAATCAAACCATATATATCTTTCTCAAATATAGGGTCCTCTGGTAAAATAATGGGGATAAAGTGAGACTATTCTGTGTAGTCGCACCTTCCCCCATTTCAGGCCCTCCTCAAAGGTGATCACTCTTGCCACGGATATGTGTCCTTTTAAACATCTAAAATCTTTCTTTTTAATTGGGGCACCTGGCTGGCTCACTTGGTAGAGCATGTAAGTCTTGATCTCAGGGTCATGAGTTCAAGCCCCACATTGGGCCTAGAGCTTACATGAAAAAAGAGGTTTTTTACTGACGTGAATTTACATACAAAGTAAAGTGGCCACATCATAAGTGGACAGCTTAGTGAGTTTTCATGCATATATGAAATCATGTGCCACCACCTAACATGGGGGGCATTTCTAGAACCCCAACAGACTCCCTTGAACACCCCCCTCCACCCCACAGGTAACGATTAGTTTGACCTCTATCATAGATTAGTTTCGCCTGCCTCTGTTCTTTGTATGAATTATTCAACGCATATTCTTCTGTCTGGCTTCTCTGACTCAATGTTACATTTTGAGATTCATATTTTTGTTGCATATGGTGGTGGCTTGCATTGCCCATTTGTGGTTGCCATGTGGCGTGCTGTGTGTGGAGAGACCACAGTCTGTTCATTTGTTCTCCTGTTGGCGGGCATTTGGATGGCTTCCATACCGAGGCGAAGTTAAGGAAAAGCCTTCCATGAGCATTTTTATACGTGGCTGTTGGGGGACCTGGTCTCTCGCTTTTCTTGGGTCTATACTCGGCTGTGGCATCCTGTGTCAGTTCCTGGTCCTCACCAACAGTAGATGTTTATCAGTCTTTATTTTAGCCTTTCAGGTGAGTGCGGTGTGGAATCTTGTCATGGTTTTAATTTGTACTTGCATTTTCTGGATAAAGAATATTGTTGAACATTTGGTGGCTCAGTCGGTTAAGCATCTGCGTTCAGCTCAGGTCATGATCTCAAGGTCCTGGGATGGAGCCCCAGATTGGGCTTCCTGCCCAGTGGGGAGTCTGCTTCTCCCTCTTCCCCTACCCCTCTCCACCCTGCTCATGCTCTCTCTCTCTCTCAAATAAATAAATAGAATCTTAAAATAAATAAATAAAAGTAGATTTTCTTCCTTTTCATATAGTGGTATTCTTTATGAATGTGTGTATGTATGTGTTTATACATATGTTCATAGGTATGTATATAATTATACAATATACTTTTATGCCTGGCTTTTTTTTTTTAAGATTTTATTTATTTATTTATTTATTTATTTATTTATTTATTTGTTCATTTTTATTTATTTGACAGAGAGAGAGAGAGACCGTGAGAGAGGGAACACAGCAGGGGGTGTGGGAGAGGAAGAAGCAGGCTTCCCATGGAGCAGGGAGTCTGATGTGGCCTGATGTGGGGATCCTGGGATCGTGACCTGAGCCGAAGGCAGGTCAGGCCATGTCTTGCTTCTTTTGATGAACACAAATTACCAATTTTAATAAAGTCCAATTTACCAGTATATATATATTTTAAAGATTGGTACCTTTTGTTTTCTGTTTAAAATATCTTTACTTGGGGCACCTGGGTGGCTCAGTTGGTTAAGTGACTGCCTTCGGCTCAAGTCATGATCCCGGAGACCCGGGATCGAGTCCCACATCAGGCTCCCTGCTCGGCAGGAGGCCTGCTTCTCCCTCTCTCACTCCCCCTGCTTGTGTTCCCTCTCTGGCTGTGTTTCTCTCTGTC